>PVIH01023795.1:0-24081 GCA_004025045.1 Sigmodon hispidus | reverse complement strand
CTAACCCTCCACACTCACCCCTAACCCTGCACACTCACCCCTAACCCTCCACACTCACCCCTAACCCTCCACACTCACCCCAACTCTCCACACTCACCCCTAACCCTCCACACTCACCCCTAACCCTCCACACTCACCCCAACCCTTCCTGCTTGGTAGCCCCATGGTGCTAGGTTTGGTGCTATAGAAGGTTCTGGAGGGCAGGATTGTCATCTGTGGTCTTACTCACTGCTGACCCTATCTATACACACCACTACCAATCCCAGGTAACACGCTTACCGTTACAGTGGCAAGGCTGTTATAGGGATAACCAACCAGTCTAAATTCACTTCTAGTTCTGTAAACTTGGTTAAAAGCCTGTGGCTGTGGAAATCAGGCCTTAGCAGAGAAGCTGCTGCTGTTGTCTTGCTATATGATGAGTCCATCAAATTGCCTTCTAAATAACGAGGTTTATGCGCATAGATTAGTGCTGCTGTCTGCTTTGGCCAGAGTAGCTTTTTCTGCAGTGGTTAGTGGTAACTACAGATAACTGGCTATCATGAGAGTAAGTGACGGCTGAGTGTTAGCCATAGGTGGGACACCCATGTCAGCGCCTTAGAGGCTCAGGGAACCTTGTAGAAAAAAGAGTGGAAAGAATGAAGGGCTGGGAAGTGGGGGAGGGGGATGGAATGCCGACTTCCGGTATTGTTGTAACCCAGAGCAGCTGTGGTTACCTGCACCAGACTATGCTTGTTAGCATCCTTTCAAGGAAGGGAAAGGAGCTCACGAAGCCCACCATCTCTTTAGCATTTATATACAATACCTAGTTGCTGGGGGATGGGGAGACATTTCTTCAGTGGTGTGACCCATGGTATGTTGGCTGTGCTTCTCCTGTAAGCAAAACCTCACCCATGTACTGTAAAACAACCATAATAAAACTCATCAGGTCAGCAGAGCCAAACAAATGTAAATGTAGAAGGGATTAGTTGGGAAGAGGAAATCAATCAGTGGTAGGGAAGTAAGAGAGAGCAATGGGGATGAATTAAATGAGTATATGCATGTACAAAGGTGCCATATTGAAACCCACTATGTAAAACTGGTATATACTAATAAAAATAAAAGACAAGATCACTTCTCAGAACTCTTCTTTCTACCATTGGCTACAGTGTTTTCTCCTGACTGGGGATTGAATCATACTAGGCAAGTATTCTACCACAGAATTACAGCCCCAGATCTTTCCTTATTTTTGAGAGAGGGTCTTGCAAAGTTAACCAGTTTGATCTTGAACTTGGAATCCTCTTGGTTCATCTTCTAAGTAGTTGGGATTGCAAGTCTGAAATACTAGGTCTGGTTTGGCTATGATCTTTATAGTTTTTTTTAATGACTGTCATGAAGGCCTAATGTCCTACCTAAGCCATGCCTACATCTAGTCAGCTGAAGGCAGTGATGAGGTCCACCACCTCGTGTGAGGCAGGAGGGACCATGTTGTGCCTGGTGCTTATGCAGAGTATCCAGAGCTGTGCAGAGTATTTGTTTCCAGCTCTTTCAGTGTAACTTCTGATGAAAAGGGTCTAACAAAGGTAACAAGGGAGATTGGCAGACAGTGTAAGCATTGCCCATGCAGTTATTGCCCAGAGATAACAACCATTAAAAGTTTAATGGACATCTCTATTAGTTATGTTTTTCTATTATGAAAAAACACCACAACCAAAGCAACTTGGAGAAGAGTTCATTTGTGCTTATGGTTCCAGAGGGTTAGAGTCCATGAGAGCCTGGCAGAGGACCTGGAAGCTGAGGGCTCATTTTGAACAGCAAGCACAAAGCAGGGAGAGTGAAGGGAACTGTGTGTGGCTGTGAAATCTCAAAGCCTATATTGCCAGTAACATCCTTCCTCCAGCAAGGCCACATCTCCTAAGCCTCCCCAAACAGCGCTACCAACTAGAGACCAAATATTCAAATATCAGCCCCTAGGATCATTCTCATTCAAAATACCACATTATCTTCCAATACTAAAAATAACTACAAATGAGCTTAGACTATTTTGCAACATACTGGTTTTAGAAAAGTATATGCAATAAGCTTTCTGTGTTGTATTTATCATTAGCTCATATTAAAAAATATACACAAAATTTTATTACTTAAGCTATATTAATGATTAACTTAGGTTACTTCCACACATTTTGTTATTGTTTTGATTTTTGTTTGTGCGGATGAAATACCAGCAATAAAGATCTCTGTGCTTCTTTGCACATCTGTCTGTTCAATTAGTTCCTTAGGTTTGATTGCCACACAGGTTGAGTTTTTAGGTCAAAAGGTAACTTAATATGTTTAAATTTATGGTACATCTCCCCAAACTTGATCAGAATACATTTTTCTACATTCAAGTCAACAGAAAGAACATCAGATTTTCATCATTGCCAATTTTTTAGGTAAAATAAGTTTTGAATTTTTTAACTTAAAATATAGTTTGGCAAACAAGAAAAAAGCAAAGCATGCCCAAGCTGCAAACCACAACCACTGAATAGCTTGGGATCAGAAACATCTTGGACTGACTCCTTGGATCCCACTCTCCCTAGAGGAACACCTGACTCAGTCTTGATGTTGCGGGGAGAAAACTGGATCTGCCAGGAGTGGAGACTGAACTAAGCAATATTGGGTCAGTGGGACCATGGAACTGCCTGCTGCCTGCCCATGGTGGGGGGGAGCTGTGGAGAAGAGAGAATGACCTGATGTGTTGGGAGGGGGAAAGGACCTTGAATAAGAATATACAAGGTTAGAAAGTGTGACTTCTTTGTTAATAATAATAATAATAATAATAATAATAATAATAAAGAAAATAAATAAATAAAAATATATATATAGTTTGGTTTTTATTCAGCGCTGATTACACAGGCATAGTTGTGGAAATCCAGGGAGCGGTGCGATGATGATGTGTGCACTAAGTCTAACATATCATCCTTTGAGGGGACTTCCTGTGTAGCAGAGGGGATACTTACAACCGACAAAGAAAATCCACCCAGTTCTTTAACAGGTGAGGCAGGCACGATTAACTCGGTAGATCAGCACATTCTCAGTCATCCTTAGATCTTTGGTTTAGCTGCCATGCAAGATGGCAGCAGGTGTCTAGCCTTCACAGACAATGGAAAAATTCAGTGGGAAAAAAGTATTCTACTTAAAAGAAGAAATACACCTATATACATATTCTTTAACAAACAAATATATATTTTGCATTTTCTATGAGTATTCGAGGCGGAGTCATGCATGCTATGTATGATACATGTGTGGAGGTCAGAGTCATGCAGGAATCCTCTCTTTCTACAGTGTGGGTTTTGGGGACTGAACTCAGGCCCTCAGGTTCAGCAGCAAAGCATCTCTAAGAGATGAGCTATGGTGTTGGTTTGAGGCTTCTGAATCGTATCTGCCATATCTTTTTTAGATACTCCTTGTCCCTGTCCAAGGCTTGCTTCTCACACCTAGACAGATATAATTCTACTCTCTGTCCATTCAAGGTTAGGAAGCAGAAGTAGGAATGGACATGCCACGACTGTCTGTGTAAATCACAATCTCCCGTGTATTCTGGGAGCTGAGGCTTGGCTCCTCTGGGATTCCTGGCAGGGTGAAGGGCTTGGCAGTGGCTGTTAGAGGTGATGATGTGCAGAACAGTAAAAAGAGATGAGAGGGGGGAAAAGCTAGGATGGGAGGGGAGCACACCTTGGCAGCTATTGACATAACATGAAGAGAGGCATCACGGACTGAGGGATATTCCACAGTGCTCAGGAGAGATGGTTAAACTCAATGCTTATTGAGATGCTGGTCCTGTTGTTATATGACTATAATATCAGCATTTGGGAGGCTGATGCAAGAGGATCATGTGTTCTCAGCCAGTTTTAAACTTCAGAGGAAGACCTTGTCTCAAAAAACATTTTTTTTTTTTTGTTGAGTTCTATTCTGAGCTAGAATTTGCATTAGGTACTTACAAGTCCCATACCAAGGAAAGAAGATATTACAATCTAGCACACAGGGTCATTGTGGTGAGGATTCTATGATATTGTGAGGCATAAGATGATGAGTCTTGATACTCACCAAGAGCTTCCTATATTGGGCATCTCTTTAAGCACTTTGATATACTGACTTATTTAATGCTCATAATAATTTTGGGAATTAAACATTGCTATTATTCTTGTCTTGAAGGACTGGAGCCAGAAGTATGGAATGACATGCTTTAGACGAAGGGCCAATCAGAGGTGGAAACTGGTATAGAGTCTATGCTTCTACTGTGCTGTCCACAACTTACATCTGCAGCTAAAATGTCAGTCACCTGAGCCGTGGGCTAGAGAGGAGCCCCAGGGACAGAGACAGAAAAGCAGCTGAGGGATGTTAAGATGTTACTGAAGTTCAATATTGTTGAACCTGTGGAATTAATTCCAACCTGAGAGATATTTTTCAAATGGAAGACAGGTAATTCTTAAAAATAAAATTAAAAGATTTTCTTTTTTATTTTTGTGGGTGAACTTTAGGGAAACCCAAGTTGAAGTGTGTTGTTGCACTACACTAGGGCTGAGGCATCCTTCACACTAGCTGTGGTGTTTGTGGTGGTTGATGTTCACTGTCACCTGATAGGGTCTGGAGTCATCCAGGAGACAAGCCTCCAGGCCCACCCACGAGGCAGTGGCTAGAGGTTAGCCCTGGTCATGGCTGAAATTGGCTAGTTAGTTTATTTGAGGTGGAAAGAGTCATCCTCAAGGAGGGCATTGCCATTCCCTAGGCCCTGGACTGAGGAAAAAGGAGAAAATGAGCTGAGTGCAGTCATGGCTCTTTTCTTCCTGATGGCGGATAAAATACAAGCAGCTGCTTCAGGCTTTTGCTGTCTTGATCCCCCAATGGATGGGAGAATCAAAACCAACCCTTCCTTCTCTAAGTTATAGGACATTTTACCTCAGCAACAGGAGATGTAACCAAGATGACGCTGAGACCTCAATTATTTAAGTCCAATAAGTTTAAATTCAAACCAGAATCCTTTCTAATTGTCTTTTGGCCATGAAAAGAATACATATTCATTTTTATTATGCATTCATCGACCTTCAGTAATATTTCTGTGGATTATAATAAGCACCTTGTATTTATCTTTTTAGATGAATGCAAATGGGTGTAATTTGCATAACCAATCATCAAAACCCCTGGTGGTTATTCTCATAAACCACCCACCTTACCCTACTCAACTGTGGTCTTTGTGACAGCGTCTGAGAGTGACAATGACCTAGGGGCTTCTTTCTTCTATGTTTTCCTCAATAGTCCCTCAAGCCAGTGTCCAGATGTTAACGTGGCCTTGCAGTCTTGGGTTTTCCCATTTTCTTCTCTTAAGTGAACAACTGAGTAGAATGAAGGCGATTGTTGAGGGACATTGTGGTTTCTTTCTCTTCCAAGCTGAGTTGGGTTTGACCGACACCACCAGTGGCCAGAGTCACTGCCATCTGTTGCTTGTGGGTGGCCTGTGCTAGTGGTCTCCTTCTGTTCCCAGTGGACAGGTAACTCACAACCAGAAAGTCAGCCTAGCCCATCTGGAGCTTATTGGTTAACTCAAAAGAGAATTCCAAAATGCAGTAAGTCAGAGCCCAAACCTCCTGCTTGGTGTCTGAGTTTGGGTCTCTTGGGTACGGCGGCTTGAGAAAATTTCTAGTGCTATTGCCTAAATGAATAGACTTTTCTGAAGCATAGCCTTTACCAAAAATAGGAAGAAAAACAAAATAACATTTTCTCTGTGTCAGTCTAGTAATGCATACCTGGAAATACACTATTCGGAAGGCTGAGGCAGGCAGATCCGATGTTGGAGGCCACTTTGACATAAATTTTGTTTGAGGCCAATTTAAACTACATAGGCAATGGGGAGGGGGGAGAAGGACCAAAAGGGAGAAGCGAAGGGTAGGGGTCTTCCTAAACAGAGCTTGATGTCAGGATGCTGGGCTGCCAGGTTATTGCTATTAGTCAGGGCTCCAGGAAGTGGGTCAGAATGCTAACAGCAATGCCTTGTAAGTATTTTTCTTTTAAGGCTCTAAACTAACTCACTTCTCTGGCATGCCACACAACATAAAATTCCTCATGAAGGTATCTGACTTTAAATTGTTACTAGCTCTAAGGGAAAAAGGTCAGGTTAGTTGTTTAAAAGATAAGCATTATAACAAAATAATAGAGGCATAGAGGGAGCAAGAGACCTGCGCTATCCAGGATCTCACATAGCACATTTTTCTCTGCGGTTGGGAGCACAGTGTGGAAGAAGACAATACCCAGCTGAAGAATCAGGACACCCTGCACTTGGCTCCTGGCTTTCCCACATACCAGTTACATGGCGGTGGACATGTGACTTTAACTCACTGAGCTATGGTTTCTTTATCTATGGACAAACTGAGGAGGAACAATAGAGATGGATAAGACAGCGGTATTAATGGGCATCACAGCGAATACTTTCTACCCTGATTTCATGCTTTCTCCTGTCACAAGGAGCTGTATATTCTGTGTATCCTATCAGTTGAGACTTTTTTTTTCCTGCTCTAGCTTAGACTCCACAGGATAGATTTTTAAAAACACTATTTCTGTGCATACAGAGAAGGGAGGATTCTCTGTGACAATGGTGGCTGGAGCAGAGAAAAATGGCCTCTTCTACCTGTCCCATCCCCCCTCCCTCCCTCTCTCCCTCCTTCCCTCTCTCTTTTCTCTGCCTCTACTCCATGTGTTCACATAGGCCTTGTGATGATGAGTTAGTTTTTGTATTTTCAAAGATTTATTTATTTGTTATGTACACAGTACACAGAAGAGGGTACCAGATGTCATCAATAGATGGTTGTGAGCCACCATGTGGGTGCTGGGAATTGAACTCAGATCCTCTGGAAGAACAGTCAGTGCTCTGAGCCATCTCTCCAGCCCAATAAGTTAGTTTCTTGTGACCAATCCAATTCTACATATTAAGTTATGGCTTGAAGTATTCACTTCAAGCAAAGGACTGTTTTCCCGATTGCTAGAGGAAATTTCTCCATGCCCCTCACAGTGTAGAGAAAAGGTCATGAGGATGTGTACTGAAGGTATTCAGAGTAAATTAAGAACGAGTTTTTTTCTTATAACGTCTAGCTGATTTTTTCCAAATCTGAAGGTGGTAGCTGCTTCTAAATGGACAGTTGAGTATGTTGGACAGGAATAACCCACTTCTTCCATGCTGCTGACACCTTGGGTCATTATAGACTCCAGAGAGTCTAAATTTGAAGAGGAATGAATAAATGTATTTCTTTTGCTATGCAGGCTACATACCTAGGCATCCCACAACCAGTGGGTAAATTCTGAATAAACAAGTAAGTGAATTAATGAATGAATGCTTTTTGAACAGTAATATATTTTTTTAACTTTCGACACCTATTCTTTTTTGATCAACACCTCTCTCCCTAAGATAAAATATTCTTTGATATATATTCTAAAATATATCAAATATCTTGTGTATCAGATATTTACATTGCAATTTATAATGGCAGCAAAATTACAGTTATGAAGTAGCAACAAAAATAATTTTATGGTGTGTTGGGGGGTCACCACAACATGAGGAGCTATATTGAAGGGTCATAGTATTAGGAAGGTTGAGAATCACTGTTCCAAAGGGTTCTGTTCTGCTTTTTTTTGCATACTTCTGTATTTTATGTATAATCCATCAGCTAAACTTTTGTCTGGTTACCATCCATAGTACATTAAAATATAGTGTCAGATATCTCTCCCAACCAAGGCCATATTTATCCTGTGGGGTGTCTATGCTATTTACACCAGAGGCTGCAGAATGGCAGGGGTATGCCTATTCAAATATCTGCTGTGCATACCATATAGACCATGCTTTTGTGATGACATGGAGGGCAGCTTTGGAAATGTTTTTATGCTATACCATCACCAATTACATTTAGATGTTCAAAACTGGACTTAACCCAGACCTCCCAAGAAGGGTCCCAGTAGCCAAGTCTGTGAAGGAATGTCTGGAATTTTGACCTCTCTTTCTTAAGTGTCTGTCTAGCTTATGGGCTTTGATGTGTTTTTGAATTAAAGAAGTATTCATATAATCTACCCAAAGTTTTCCTGATTCAGGCATTCCATATCATTAACAAAGGCAGACCAGCTAGAGTTTATTTGTTTTTTTAAGGCTTTCAGTTTAAACTGTAGCATATAAGAGTTAAATGTGTGTCTAGAAGCAGCCTGTACTGCTTAGGAGTGTGATTATACAATGAAAAGCAAGGCAAGACGTTTGTAAGTTTATAGAAACCAAGCCCATGGTTTTCCTCTTTCCTTTGGGATGAAATGGCCTTCCTGTAGAAGTTGGGGTTGTGCCCCTTTTCATGAAGCCCGAGGAGAGGCACTTTGATGTGAAAAGAGATTATGGTCAAGAAACGGATGTAGAAAGCAGTGTGGGACTAGGAGGAGCTTCCAGAGACAGGAAAGGGCATTGTCCGGGGGACGGGTTATTTCATTCCTTTCTGTCGTCATTTAGGCTGTCTGGTTGACTTCCTCCCCCAGGTTGGTGTGAGTTGGAAGGAGAATCTTTTGTTAATAAGGTCAAGAACAAAGCTACCCATTTTTCGAAGTGGTTAGGGCTGAACTTTCAGATTTCAGATTTTATGAAAAGTGACTCCAAAATTTGGTCTTTGAGCAACCCCAAAGCAGCTGGCTAAAAAGCAAAAGGTCCAACTGGTGTGGCTAAGCAATGTCAAATAATCCAACTGGACTGCTTTCCTTAGGAAATACCTTAACTGGGCAACATAACAATTCAGGCATTGTGCGCATATAAGGCTGAAATCTGGTCAGGTGCCTAGTGACTAAAAATATGCTAAAATACAAATGTTCTTAAAAGTGTCATATAATAGCTCCTATTTGAAAGCTATGGAAGAGCGATACTGAGAGCGTGTGAAATTCATGGACTTGTTTTCTGTGAGAACATCAGCACCTCTCCTGTATAGGACTCATTTTCCTGGGGGTTTACTCAGTTCACCCCATCCTCTGCCCTGTACCTCTTTTTTCAAATACTGTTGCCAGGGAGAATCTTCAGCCAAGCCTCCATTGGCTAGGGACACTATTTGAAAGAATGGCCAAGGTCAGGTCCCACTGGGCATCAAGGCCTTGTCATTTTCTTTGTACTAGATGCTTCCAGTTGCTTGGGAATTTTTATCTATCTATCTATCTATCTATCTATCTATCTATCTGTCTGTCTATCTATCTATCTATCTATCTATCTATCTATCTATCTATTTTTGGTTTTCACACCACTCCATGCAGAGGGCAAAACTTTAATATCAGGTTTCTCATTTTAGAAATCAGTGAGTTGATTGTCAATAGGGGAGAATACAGCTTAGTGGATGCTGTGGGTTCTCACTCTACTAGGGGTGTGGATGCATCACCCCGAAAATGAGCATTGGACTCAAGCTTAGCCTGTTCAATATGCCTGAGGCCAACTCTCTTCAGTCTGCAGAGAGTATTGGCATCAGCTCTCAGAACCAAAGAAGATTAACTTTTCTCTTTAGGATTTATAGGAACCCCTCTCTTCCCATGGTCCAGAGACGATGCTGCTAACCTTCACTTATGATATGAACTTGGTCTGAATCACCAGAGACATTCTTTAAGTTGAGCCTGGGTTCAATCTAGCCCTTCATTCCAGTCATACCAAAGACCTTGGGGGAGCCGGAAGTGGTGGTGTTCACCTTTAACCCCAGCGTGTGGGAGGCAGAGGCAGGTGGAGCTCTGAGTGTGAGGCCATCCTGGTCTTCATGGTTTGTTTTTGTTAGAGTTTGTATTGCTGTGAAGAGGCACCATGATCATAGCAGTTATTATAAAGAAAACATTTAATTAGGGTGACTAGCTTACAGTTTCAGAGGTTCAGTTCATTCTTATCATGGCTGGGAACATGGTGGCGTGCAGCCAGATGTGTATTGGAGCTAAGAATGCTACATCTTGTAGGTAACAGGAAGTCAACTGTCACACTGAAGGAAGCTTGAGAAAAAGAGACCCCAAAACCCACCTCCACAGTGACACACTTCCTCCAATAAGGCCATACCTCCTAATAGTGCCACTTCCTTTGGGGATCATTTTCTTTCAAATCATTACAGAGTTCCAGGACAGCCAGGACTACATAAAGAAGCCTTGCCAAAAACAAACAAAAATCCCAACAACACCATGAGGAGTTTAAGATGAACCTTTGTTTTTCTAATCTGCAATTTTAGTACATTTGAAAAAAGAAAGAAAAATGAAAGCCCTTATAAGGGTCACAGGTGCACCTCAGAAATGTGTTTACCTAACCTGTGTAAGGTACTGGATTTGATCTTTAGCATTGTACAGCCTGGAAAAACAGACATAAAATCAAGCAAACCAAAGCACAGTCTAGGGGAAATACACAGAAGGTAAGCCAAGACAGGTCTCAGAAAGCACCTCAACTTGAGGTGGCAAATGTCAGAGATGTCTTCTGTGTGTTAGACCCCAAAATGAAAACAACAGTTCTGGCTTTTCGAGACCACAGCTCTGAGGGTAGACAAAAAAGTATAAGCACACTGTGTTATTGGGAGAATTCTAGTTAGTATATAATGAGAACCTAGAGTCAGATATTGGAGAAAAGCTGGAATATCAGAGAGAGGAAACAGACCACAGTCAATTCTCACACAGCCAACTTCTCAGGCTGAACAGGATAAATGCTATTTTCAAGAGTCCTCAGCCTGGCTGGTCGCTCCTACAGAAAGCCTGAATCTCTGTTCCTCCTGCATTATATATCTTCCCTGTCCAGCTGTTTCACTTCTAGTTCAACTCTGTATCATAATCCTAGAGTTAGGATTAAAGGTGTGAGCTACTACTGTTTGGTTGTTGGGCTTTGAACTCACAGAAATCCAGAAAGATCTCCTGAGTGATGAGATTACAGGTGGGGATCACCACAGGTTGTCCTGTGTGATGGGATTAAAGGCATGAGTCACTACTCTCTGGCCTTCATTCCTTGACTGTGGGTGATTCTATTCTCTGATATTCCAGGCTGATTTCATTAAATATAAACTACATAACTACCCTGTGTGGCTATCTCAATAGAAACAGAGATGAAATGTTAGAACTGTGCAGGAAAGGAAAAGAAAGAAGAGATGGGGAGGGCTTATCCTGGAGATACCCACCTCAGTGGAAACATTGACAAATCAGACCTGCAGTACCCGAACCAAGGTCCAGGACAATGTGACATGCCTTGCCCGGGACCGGAAGCATTCCTCTGTCTTTTCGACAAACCATGTTAGAATCCACCCATTCTGTGGTACCAGGGATTGAGCACAAGGCTTTGTATATGCTACCCCTTAGTTACAGCTCCACAGACCCCATTTTTTGAGGTTATCCAGAAGACAAGGTGTCTACTGAACTTGAGATGAGGTTTTGTTTGTCTCTATTTTATTCAAAAATCCTAGGAATAAAGCATAGAAGAAATGGCTCCTTTTTCTCATGTTTGCATAATTCTGTACTTAACTATTGAGGACTTTTATAATAATGAGATTTATTCAGAACTTAATGTCACCTGTAAAAAACAAAACAAACAAACAAACAAAAAACCTAACCTTTGACTCAGAGGACACTTCAAAACTATGCATTACAATCCAGTTATGTCTCTGTGGTTTCAAACTATTTACTAATTACTCAATTATTTTAGCCAAAATTGGGTCCCTTAGTTTTTCTACTCATTTGAGTCAGGACCAAATGAATAAATAAAGCCACTTCCTGTATGAAAGTAGATTAGGAGAGTATAAATATGGGATCAACATTAACCATAGTATTAAGCAAAACAGACTAGCCACAATTATGACTAAGGTTTTTGTTGTTGTTTTCAATGGCAGATTTATCAGAAATCCCAGACATCACCTGGAGACACTTTGAAAATACTTTCAATTAATATTTCTCTGTTAAACGTGATTTTTCTGAGAAACACAAATACAACCTGTAAGTGAGTGTTACAACTGTGGGGAGGAGATGAGAGGCATTCTGACTGTTTGGGAAGTCAGGCTGTACCTGGAGTTGCCAAGGCAGCTCTGATAGCTGGAGCTGCAAGGGGACAGCTCAGCTTTGGGGGAGAGGTATCCTGACTGTTCAGAGAGTCAGCCTGGGCTGTGGTGGGGGATGGTCTCCCTGCTCCTCCTGTGGAGAGCTGCTACAGCTGAGCTTTGCTCCACCCCTCTTAAGGGGCTTCACAGCAGGGCTCTGCTTCTCTCCAGCCCAAGAGTTACTTCTTTTGCTTCACTCTGCTAAAGGGGAAACTCCTGCAGAAATGTAGCAATCGCCCCAGGTTCACTTTTTCTGCTCTACCTTGCTTAGTTCCTTAAAGGACGTCTCTACAAGGTTTTTCTGCTCGGTCCCGTAAGGAATTTCTCAGCAAGTTCTTCTCTGTACTGGCAAATGAATGTCTTCACCCAAGACTCTTTCGGGAGAGATTTATTTGAGAATAAAGAGTCTAGGAGAGTGACTGCCTCACCAGAGTGGGAAAGAACAGCCCACAACTGAACAGGTAGAGGGGTTTATATAGGGGATCTTAGGGGCGGAGTTTCTCCAGGGATATTCCTGCTCAGAGATTGGTTAGTTTCATTGGTCGGGGCAGAGATGGCTCTAATTTCAGGGCCAAACTGTGTTTCTTTCACTGGTCCTTTTTAATTTTGGTCTACAGAATAAGATATGGTGCATGTGACTCTGGCAGCCCAAAAGTCCTGTGAGCTGACAGCCTGTTACAGAGTTAATGAGTTCAGTTATTTTATTAATCACTGTTGAGCACATATGGCGATCAGAGATTCTACTCCATGTGGGAACATAAGTCACATAAGGTGCTGGTTCTAGAGAAGTCTACAGTGTCCCAGGGTAGATAAACGAGAAGCAACATTCATTGTGACGGATACTCCCACTGACGAGAAATGTCACTGACCACAGATGCACCAGTATTATTTTTACATTACAAAGAAAGACTGTGGCCAGTTAAATGGTGATAAACTGTTGATTGTAAGATCTCCTTTTAGAGGTGTTGAGATGTTTCTTAGACCTGCAGGAATGGAGCACTTTCAAAGTAGAACATTGTAGCTCGATGCTGGCTTTATATAGGGAAGTTCTAGTGGTCTCCAAGTATCCTAATGACTTCAGAAGATGCAACCCCTGTTGGGGTGTGGCCAGATGGGATAGAGCCAGGAAAGACTGGAGTAGATGGCCTCTTTGGTTCCTGTGCTCTCTAGGAGGAAGGTGAACATCCACATACGAGGTTCCGAATCTGCTAGAATCCCTCTTTGTGTTTATAAGTTTCTTTCCCCTTAATAAATATTAACCCATGGTATGGTGTATTAGATTTGAATAATTCCAGCAATAGAACACGTTAGACAACCTGAGGAAGAGCTTTGAATAGGTACGGGCTCTGATGGGATAGATTTCATCTCATCCTGGAGGAATCAAGTTGGTTCTAGTAATGAGCAAAAGCACACACCAGGGCTAGGGAGATGATTCAGCGGTTAAAAGTCCTGGCTGCTCTTCCAGAGCTGGGTTTGATTTCTAGCACACACAGGGCAGCTCACAATTGTATGTAAATACAGTCCCAGAGGATCTGACACCTTCTTGGCCTCCATGGGTACTGCATGTGCATGGTACATATACATATGTGCAGACAAAACACCCATACTCATTAAAAAGAACATTCTAGACAGATGAACTAGCCTTAGAACAAAGAAGCTGGAAAAGTGCTTGACATGTTTGAACTGTACTTCACCGGTTTGATAGCAATTGTCTGGTGTTTCCTGTAGTTATGTTTCCTGTAACTGCCCACTCACATTTACTAAAGGATACCACACTGTAAAGCTGTCTTGTTTTCCACCGATCCCCTCCCACTGTGCACTTTCACTACTGCCTCACACCTGTCAAAGCCTAAGACCTTGCACCAAGAGGCTCTGCTTCCACCGATACTTGTGACCAGCCTCTTTCCTTCTGGGCCAGCCTAGGCCATTGCTCTCAGCATCACTATTTTCAGTGTGGCCAGTGCTGTTGGAAGGTCTGGCCCCTTAACCAGGGTGAATACCACTCTGGAAACCTTAGGTAGTCTGACCTGACATTTTGCTTTAGTGGCCATGGACATTTTAAGTCCCCAGGAGGCAGCCCTGGTCTCAATTTTATTGACTCTACTTTTAAAGGAACTTGGGACAGCTTCCCTAAGGGTTGGTTCTGGAGGCTCACTGGTGGAGGCCCATTTGCATCTTGCCACAGTGGTTTCCTCCTCCTCACAAAGGCTAGCTGCTGTCTCAGCACCAAGCTTCAACTGTGTGGTGCTCTCCTTATTCAGATGAGAGGCTGTTTTCCTCAGTGCTCCTTTTTGATCAGCTGGAGATCATCTCTTCTTTTGTCATTAAAGACTTTAACTCTGACTTTAACTATTTGTCTTTCTTGAGAGAAGGTGCCTTTAATGCGTTGGAAGCCATTGTAGATTTTCATACTAAGTCTGGTTTTCTTATTCTTACCTCCTTTATGGAAAGGAGGGAAGGAGGGAAGGGAGGAGGAAGAGAAAGAGGCAGCACTGTAGTTTCCATAGCCTGGAAAACAGTGTTATGTCCCTAACATAGTTTCCCTAAAATGCTGACAGTCCCCTGAAGAGCCGCTCATTTAGATGAAGCCAGCTACCGGAAAGATAATTATGTGACATTGGACTTTGTTGAAAATGGACTCTCTCCCACAATATATTCTATTTATGGTTTGCCTTTCTTCTTCTTCCAGTTCCTCCTCGTCCTCCCTCAAATCCATGCCCTTTCTGTCTCTCCTTAGAAAACAAATCGGCATCTAAGGAATAGTAATAAAATAATAAGATAATACAAACATCAGAATATAACAAAAAAATCCACAAAAGCAAAACAAACAAAAAACCACAAAGAAAAGATCCTAAGAAAAAGCACAAAACCAGATATAGACGGAGACATCTCCTAATTCACACACTCAGGAATCTCGTAAAAACACAAACCCAGATGCCATAATGTATACACAAAATCTATATGACAAAGTAATAGGAATAAATAACAATAACAACAAATTAAAGGTTTTTGTTTTAAAAGTCCTGATACAACATAACGGAACTTCCAAAGATACAGTTGAGCCTATTTTCTGTTGTCCATCTACTGCTGGCCATGCAGTCTACCCCTAAGAATAATTTGTTTTCCAGTGAGAATCCCTTGGAGAAAACTTAATTTGTCATTTACAAGTGGTTTTCATTGGAGATCGCTTGAGGTTAAGAATAAGGTCATGTGTTCATTTCTCCTTACAGCTCTAGAACCCGATCTGGTACAGACCAATGCAGACCCTAAGCACGATGTCTGTCTCAGTGAGTTCATATATACATAGGCCCCCTGTGTTTAGAAAGTCTGTTTCCTTGATATTGTCCATCTCCTCTGGCTTTTACACTCTTTCAACTCTTCTTCCTATGGGTTCCTTGAACCCTGAAGAAAGGGCTTTGATGGAGACATTTTGTTTAGGGTTGGGTGTTCCAAGGTCCCTCACTGTGTAATGTCTGGCTGTAGTCTCTCTTTGTGTATTGTTTATATTTGTTCCCATCTGTTACAGGAAGAAGCTTCTCTGATGATGGTTGAGCAATGCACAGATCTATGACAAAATGCTGTGTCATTAGCATTTATTTTATTGCTATATTCCTTCTGTAGAACAGTAGTATTTTGTTTTACCTTAGGTCCCTGGCATATCTAGGCTTGTATTCTTGGCCACCCAAGCAGTGTCAGGGATGAAATGGGCCTGAAGTCAAATCAGATATTGGTTGGTTATTCCCACAAGCTTTGTGCTACCACTGCACTACTGTATCTTGTTGGCAGGACATTATCTATATCTATACATTTATGCACATATATGTATGTGTTTATATGTATGTATGTACATATATGTATATATACATATATATGAGAGAGAGGACACTGATCAATACAGATAAAAATATCTTAATATTAAATTATGGTAATAGTTATACAATTCTTAATTTTCTCAAAATAATCATTGAATTGTACACTTAAAAGGGTGACTTTTAGGCCAATAGGCTATACACCTCAACAACACTGCTTTTTAA
This sequence comes from Sigmodon hispidus, assembly GCA_004025045.1. NCBI lineage: Eukaryota > Metazoa > Chordata > Mammalia > Rodentia > Cricetidae > Sigmodon > Sigmodon hispidus. The sequence continues at coordinate 8,000 of PVIH01023795.1, read as the reverse complement.
AAGCATTATCCCAAAGAAGCCCAATAGATGACAGACAATGTGGTATTAACTGGCCCTGGCTCCTAACTCCATTAGCTCTTGGTCTGTGTGGTATAAAGCATTTCACCTATTTAACTGAAAATTAAAAAAAGAAAAAAGAACATTTATTGCACCCCTCTGGGTACCAGCAATCATTGTCAAATATATCCTTTGTGGTGTGTGGGTGTGGGGGGTTCAAGACAGGGTTTCTATGTGTAACAGTCATGGCTGTCCTGGAACTCACTTTGTAGACGAGGCTGGCCTTGAACTCACAGAAATCCTCCTGCCTCTGGGTCTGGAGTGCTAGAATTAAAGGCATGTGCTGCCACTACCACATGGCAATCAAATATATACTTTTTATGAAATGCTGAAAAACTAAACATCACTCGTAATTAAAACTCAAAATAGATTGAAAAATGGAAACATTTCTTTGTAAGGATAAGAGGAAGTGAACAAGGCAGGTTCACGGCCAGTCTTTCAACATTTGTAGCCAACTAGTGTGTCACAAAATCTCAAAGGCCAACGAAAACCCTTCCACAATGTCTGCTTCTTTGTCCATCAGGGATTTTTAGCTCTTGTAAGCAACCTGAGGACGGCAGGCTCTGGGAGAGCCCACTACAACAGAACACTGTTGGCTCTTTCTGAAGACTAGAAGCTACAATGTTCTCTTTGTTTTCCCAAAGGCCCATTCAGTGGTAGGATCTTCTAAGAACAGGCTGGTTTTCTTCTAGCTATGTTCAGTGATGCAGGCTCCCAAGCCAGTGGTAAGGCGCTGAGTTTAAACTCTGTCCCAGGAAGCAAGGCAAGTGCAATGCATGATCATGGACTGTGGTTGTTGATGGCCCACAGGCTGGTGAATGATCTACCACACACAGCTAGTTCTCTCTGGTTCTTTTGCTAAGGCTAAGTCATGGCTGAGACAGGTTAAGTATTTTCTTCTCATAGCTAGAGGCAGCATCACACTCACCTGTCTCAGGGTCATGCCTCAAACTTACTCTTTCTAATTGCCACAGAGTGGCTTGTTAATTCTACCTATGTATCTCAAGAACAAGAGAGCTGTAGACCCTGTTTTCCTAAAGAATCTCTAGTTCTTTCTGGTATGGCTACCTGTTTATTTGTGTATTCACATTGTGTTCTCTCTAATCCCCTACTTTCCATTCTTACTAAAACTTTTTATTATACCTTTCACAACCTCTAGCTTTAGAGTTACCCAGCTAGCTAAATATAGTGGCCAGCATTCTTTATGACTTTGTCTTAAGGAGCAACCAGTGTAGAGGTATTTTTGGTTTCTGATAATACGTTCCTTTGATTTTCCCTCTGTACCATTAAAGGCCTTTGTGTCCCTTCTGAATGTTTTGTGCTCAGTCACTGGATTTTTGAGCATCCCACAGGCTTGTTCTAAGGTTCTCTGTCCTTGCCCTCATTCTGAGCAAATGGTCCCTTTGCAAGCTGGAATGATAATTTCTAGTTATTTCATGAGTTCCACAAAATTCAGTTTACGTATCCAACTTGTTTCAAAACTCAAAGTTTAACATCCAACCTGTTTCTAGCATGCAATTTGATTTAAAAAAAATATTCACACCAGAATTCTGCATTTCTCTCCCAAATCTGTCTTCTCTTTCCCACATCCATAGAGGATATCAGTATCTGCCTAGTTAGTCAAACTAGAAAGCACAGTCACCCTTGGATTCCTTTTTACCCATAGTCCATCTGGAAGGCAGTTGCTTCTTCAGGTTTGACATGGCCATCTAGTGGCGCGGGGCAGCTGTGACCTAGTATCTAAATAAAACTATACAGCAGATACCTAAGTGCATAGTAAAGGTTTACAGGGCTGCAGCACTTCCCTTGGAAGCAAAAAGAAGATGTCATAAAACTTTTACAAGACACTTCCAAAACATCTCCATTTCTCTCCTCTAGATTCTAAATATCACTCTTCCCTCCTGTATGTAATCTTAGGATACTGAGTGTTAGGCAGTAGGAAATTGATGAGGAATGGGGGTTTTCAGTATTGCAGCTGCCTGTGAGTCATTTACGCTTTTAAGGAGCTCTAAATATTTCTCTATTTGGGGTGAATAGATGATCCCGTACACCTTCCCAGGAAACTCAGGGGACACTATCCATCAGCATGGATGGTAGGCTCACACTGCAAACTCCATCTCAAACCTGACCACTTCTTACACTTTTTATTCTTTAATCCAGATCTCTGAAGCAGCTGGCTAGCTGGTCTCCCTGTTCTCACACTTGCCTCTCCCAATCCAACCTCTGTATAACAACTATGATCTTTGAAAAGTACTTTCGCTTCAGTTACACCAACTCCAGATTCATTCCTATGGTTGGTTTGCACTTGTTGTATAAGACTCATCAATTGCCACACAGGTATAGATGGTCTAGGTCTAGGTCTAGGTCTAGGTCTAGGCATGGCTATCAATAGCTATGTAATAGAGTGTAAGGATAGGGCCATATATACGTCAGAGCAGTCATTATTAGCTTTCCATGTGGACTCAATCCCAACCTTGCTGGCAATCAAATACCTCTTAGTGTTTTTAGGAACTAATCATGGTTGAGTTAAAGTGACAGAAGACTAGCCATGAGTCGGGGAGATAACTTCAGGTATTAGCCTGCCTGCACCTCATGGGTGAGACAAGGATAAACTAATGGAAACAGAGCTGCTCTTCCATGCACCAGTCCTGGGGGTGGGGTGCGTTTTGGGAGGTAAGTCTCACAAATGTTTTCATCAATGCCTCTCCTGCATTTATTCTGCCAATTTTATAGTGCTTTCTTTCATTGCCATTGGTTTGCTTTTTTGTTTGTTTTATTTTTTGTCTTCTCAAAAATTTATTCTTAGTTTGTATATGTGAAATAATTTGTAAAAAAACATAAGTAATAATGCAATATTTAGCATCTTAATAAGAAATGATATATGTATTGCATATTTTATATGACAATGACTTCTTTCTTGACCAACTTTAGTCAGTTTTTATCTTGATTCTCTTGCTAGTCCTTGCCTTGACCCATCCTTGGCCTTTAATCCAATTTCAGCAGAGAGCACTGCTAAGCCAGCTTATCAATGATCTCCATCCTCAATATCAAATTGAGATTCTCCCCCTCACCTTGAGAGAGGGTCAAGGTCCTTTACCACAAACCCTTGATACTTAATGGAGGCAGGCAAGGATAGGGAATGGTTTAGCAACCTGGCACTCTACTTGGGTTGGGCTATGCATACACCCTTTTTCTTATGTTCTTGGCAGCTTGAAACCCTTATCTGTAAGTGCTATGCACAACACACCTATCCAAAAAAATTCATTTAGCAACCTGTTAGACACTTAGGACCCCACCAGACATAAGCTGCATGCACATCCCTCTCTGAAAAAGGAGTACATTCCTCTTTCCCTAAACAATTGCCAAATGCGAAATTTCCATTCAAACACACACACACACACATGCACACGCACACGCACACGCACACGCACACACACCTGAATAGTAAGTAGGAGGGCCAGTACAGCCTGAACTGGTTTTGGGTGCATATGAAACATGGCAAGCTATGTCCTCTAAGTGAACTTTTAGGAGAATCTCCTGTTTACCATCGTATGCCTATGTCTAATTAGGCATGCATATGATTAAAGTCAGAAGTATTACAGGAACAGACATGTACAATGAGCAAAGATCTGTGTTATTCAAGCTTGTCAATCAAACTAAAGAACCATCTAAACTATACACCTGCTATATTAGTTACTGGTTTTTTGTTGTGCAAAACACCTTGTGATCAAGGCAACTTAGAAAAGAAAGTTTATTTGAGTTTATGGTTCCAGAGAGATGAGTCTAATATGAAGGGCTATGGCAACAGCAGACAGCAGGCATCAGGCAGCAGGCATGGCTGCTGGGCAGCATCAGGCAGTGGCAGCTGGAGCAGCAAGCTGAGAGCTCACATCTTAAATCACAAGCACTAATCAGAGACTAAACTGGAAACAGTGAGAAGTAGGAATGGCTCCCATAGGCTCAGATATTTGAATACTAGGTCATTCAGAAGTGGTGCTACTTGAGAGGGATTAGGGAGTGTGGCCTTGGTGGAGGAAGTGTGTCACTGGGGGAGGGCATTGAGGTTGCAGATGCCAAGCCAGGCCCAGAGTCCTCTCTCTCTTCCTGCTGCATTTGGATGGATTCAGATGTCGATCTCTCAGCTCCTCCAGCACTGTGTCTGCCTGAAAGCTACCACCACACTTCCTGCCATGCTGATGATGGACTAAACCCCTGAGCTATAAACCAACCCCTGTTAAATGTTTTCCTTTAAAAGAGTTGCCATAGTCATGGTGTCTCTTCATAGCAACAGAACATTGACTAAGACAGCCTGCCAATGTCATATTTCCTCCAACAATGCCATCCATCCTAAATCTCCTCTAATATCATCATCAGCTGGGACACAAATGCTCACATACATGAGCTGATGAGGGGACAGTCTCATTTAAACCACTCCTTCTAGTAACTAAACTCATTCACATGTTGAACTCAGAAAACTCCAAACGATAACTGCAGCCCTAGAACACCCTCACACATGTGGCCAGCTATCACTTTTAGCAGCATACTTCTGATCTACTGCTTTACTTGGAGTAAAGAATCTGTGACACCTTGCAGTCTGTGGGCATTAGTTCATTCTTAAATAAGAACCTAGAAACACCAAGGCCAGACACCAACCATTAGTACCAGGAAACTCCTAGTAATTTGCCAGTCACTCACCCCTCACTATAGCTGTTGGATGTCTGGTATGTTCAGAGATGACTTTAATTGTTCTCTCATTCTGGCGGCCCTGGAACTCTCTATGTATACTAAGCTGGGTTTGAACTCATCTGCTTCTGCCTTCCTAGTATTGGGATTGAAGGTCTATGCTACCACAACCCTGAAATTTTTCTTTAAGACCCTGGTTCAAAAACATTACTGTTTCTGAATTTTAAATTACTTATCTCTCTTGACCAATAAACACCCAGGATTCAGATGTTGGGGTGAAAACCTGCTAGATCAGAGAAGCCAAGAAGTAGCCAGATAACTCTTCTTTTCGGCCAGAGACCTACTAAGGGAGCAGCTCTCCACCCATCCCAAACTAAAAAGACCCTCCCTACTTCTTCCTTCCCGTGCATCTCTCTATCCCTATTTCTGTCTCCTTCATCCTCTCTATGGCTAAATCCTGTCAACTAGTTGCTGGCTCTGTCCCCTCCCCCCATCTAAGATTAATTTTATTAACACAGTTTCAGAGTTTCACAGTGTTATTAAATAATCCTGAAACACTTATCAATAATTTACTATCAAATCCTCCCCCTCACAGTGATAATCTCTTCTCCATATGTTCAGAGACATTAGTTATTCAAGCAAGTCCATATCCTGCTTTCATTGTAGACATCTCTCAGTTGCTTTTTGTCTCCTCTTTAGAGTTGTTCCGTTATCTTCCTGTACCTCTCTTCACGTTGCATTTTGTGGGTCCACTTTGTATCTATCTATGCCAGGGTCCTGTATTTTAAGTCTCAGATCTTCCTCTGTGATGGCCATTATAGTGAAGTGCGTTTTTCAGGAGCTTCTCCCAAATAGGCTGGAAGATGATGAAGGACATATTTCTATTGAGGGGGAGCATAGCTCCTCTTCCTGGGATGGGGGCGAGTGTGTGACCACTGCAGCTAAGAGAGTGGCAGAAATTACACCATGATGCTATTTCTAGTCTGCAAGAGGACTGGCAGCTTGTCTCCTGGCCATGCTGTGAGGAAGCCTAGGCTAGATGTGACAAGGTGATGTGCAAATACAGAGAAAGGCTCACCCATAGCCCGGCTGCCCAGGTCATTTGAGAGCCTGGACATTAAGTCTCAGAGACCATCTCCTTCCCCTGTATTCTGTCCATAATGTCAGTCCCGTGACATATAATCCATGCAAGTCTATTCTCACATGTAACTTCTAAGTCTGGATGTAGTTTTTGTCTTTGTCTCCCCAAGGACATTTTTCAAAGCTGGCAGGGTAGGGAAGTTTGATATCTACTTTAATGAGAATTGTCCAACAATGCTGCTGAATGTCCTATAGAGAACAGCAAAGTCTCCTGGAACAAGTGTCCTCCATGTTAATTTGATCATGGTGCTGAGGTTGAGAAATGCTGGTCCACACCAAACATCATTCTAGTGCATGGTTAATCTACACATGCAGGCTTTCTTAAACACATGACTCTTCTTCAAAATAGCATATTTGTTCAAATTTTTTATAGTATGCCACTTAGGCATTTGTGCTCATTGAAAAGCACTGGATTGGAATGTCTTTTATTATACTTACTTAACATTTAATACATTCTCTTATATTCTTACCTTTATTTTAGTTTTTTTTTTTTTTTGAGAATGAGTCTCCCCAGTACCCTCAGCATAGAAGAGGATGGCATTGAATTTCTGATGCCGCTGACCACACCTTTCTGCTGGGTTTTATGTGATGCTTGGCTTCCATGCATGATAGACAAGCACTCTATAAACTGAGCCACATCTCAGCCGATTCTTACATTTTTAGAAGGCTCAGATTAGTGGTTAAAGAAAAAAAAGTAGACAGTAAATTAATATGATACCTACTTAACATCGTTTTTCTTTTCTACCTGCAACAGTATGTAGCATAAATATGTTTGTTTTTTTATGTTTATGTTTATGTTTATGTTTATGTTTATGTTTTTTTTCTCCCAGTAGCTTTCCTGCCTTTTCAGGACCCACCAAACTCTTTCTGATAAACTACTAGTACTGTCGTTCTTACTGCACTCAGGCCTAGGAAGGGCCTTGTCTTAAGTAATAATGGAACTAGAATAGGAATTTGGGACTATCCTAACAGGTACCTGGATTCTGTTGTGGCGTGTTCTTTGAGTTAAAATCAACAACAGTGCTTAAGCCGTTTTAACTGCACAAATTCACCCTCAACAACACAACAAGTAAAATGTGTACTCTCTTCAACTTTCATTAAAACTCAAACCGCCAGAGGCTAGCATTCGGTCTCACCCAACCATACCAAAGGCTGCACCCCGACACAGTTGATTATGGCCTCTCAGACAAAGTGGGGATTGGCAGCCCTGTGTTGTGACATGTAGCTCATTTAGGAGGCTTGCAATAGCTACCTCTGGAAGACAGCTCTGTTTGCAGAGTGAATTCATTCAGGCTGAACTCAGCAGTTAGTCATGGTTGGTTATTTCATGCTTTACCGCTCCCCAGCTCCACCTCATTCTCCAGGCTCACCAGCTAAATCTAAACAATTGTCACAAAGGTCTCTGTGTCCTTTGCAGTCCTCATCTGCCCAGTGACTTGTGATACATTTTTCAAAGCTAACCACTTTGCTCTTGCTTCTCTCTAGAAGCCAGCTTCTGGTTGTCTTCCTCGTCCTCTCAAAGACAGTGACACAATATGAGTTCTTTGACATCCTCAGAAATATGAGAGGCTTGAAGGAAATCCACGATCAGACCTCTCCCTCCTCCTCAGTCCTGTGGCTGGAAGTCCCATCATTCCTTTCCTTTTCCTCCTGCTCTTCTTTTCTCTAAGCAGAGATGTTTATAGCTCCTGACTGGGGATTAACAGAAGTCATTCAGCCTTCTCACGTGGCCACAGACTTGACTGGATAACCCGCTGTCACTGGACCTCCGTTCATGGACAGTGGATATTTCTGTATCAGTCGTTCACTGAATACTTCCTCCTTGTTCCTGTTTGTTTCCACCTTTCATCTGTGTACACGGTCCTCCCTCTCATGTGTGTACATGGTCCTCCCTCTCATCTGTGTACATGGTCCTCCCTCTCATCTGTGTACATGGTCCTCCCTCTCATCTGTGTACATGGTCCTCCCTCTCATCTGTGTACATGGTCCTCCCTCTCATCTGTGTACATGTTCCTCCCTCTCATCTGTGTACATGGTCCTCCCTCTCATCTGTGTAGATGTTCCTCCCTCTCATCTGTGTACATGGTCCTCCCTCTCATCTGTGTACATGGTCCTCCCTC
>PVIH01023794.1:0-24082 GCA_004025045.1 Sigmodon hispidus | reverse complement strand
TGTAGTTCATTTTTTGACTCCATCTCTTGAAAATACTCAATTTGGGAAATTAAGTTTATTAGTAAATTAATAATTTTGAGCTTCAGTACTTTAATTAGCAGAAATCTTGCTTGAGCACTTAAGAAAAATACCAGAGGGCTCCTGAAAAATGAGAGCGAGATTTCTCCCAGAGTACACTACATGGTGTTTGACACAGGGATGAAGAAGGCTGCCTGGTGCTTCAGGCACTTGGGTGACAGCTTTGCTTCTCTGGGTCTTGGCAAGTTACTTTCTTAAGTTCTTGTTTGAAAAACAGAGACTAAGACTAAATTAGTAGTTCCCTGTCTTTTCAGGTCAAAGGACTTTAGATAGTTTGACAGACATGAGCGGGGAAGGATAGGGTTAAATACTACTAGAATTAACCTACGGAGGAAGTGTGCCCTGGAACCAGCCCTTATGAAAAAACATATCCACTCCAAAGCTTCATGTGTCTGCTGGTCTCTCCCTTTACTTTTTATCATTCTCAGACGAATTAAAGTGTTAAAGGTATACTTGCTAATCATTTTCTTTTATGTTTTTTCTGTGTCCAAGTATCTTTACCCACTCTCTTGCAAGACCTCACTGTGATGACAGAAATCCCTCAAAGTGGAGTACAGTAGTTACAGATCTAGTGATCTTTAAACAGCCAGATAGTTTTTAAGCCTGATAAGTTTCAAGAGCTGACTAAAATGCAATGAATGCAAAGTGGATGTCCCCATCACTGGGGCTGAATCTGTGTGCTTTAAGCTGAGTACTGGCTCAGCAGTTGTGAAATTCATACTTGGTTTGGGCAGATGTGACTGTTTCAAGATTTTCTTTAAGCCAATATTTAAAAATAGTTTTTGTCCCATAGAGTGGATCTTTGTGGTATCACACCTTTTAGAGATCTTTCATTTACTTCCTTAATAGTAAATTACAGAGTACAAATTTATGAGTAATGAATGCCATGTAAAACTAAAACTTGAAAAGTCCTGAGGGTAGGAAGAGCCAGCCTCTAAGGGACTCACACCTTTCCAGCAGCTTAAGCCTTAATGAGTAGGCTGCTTCTAGGCAGTCACTCTGCCACCTGAGTTACTACTCCCTGTCACTGACCAGATACCTGAAGGCCTGTGGGCAGCGAAGAATATCCAGTGTTATTGGTTTGCCTTACTCAATATTTCAGTTGTTTACTGTGAAACTTAGAATCCCTACTTCCCATTTTAGAGTGGAGCAAGAATGTTCTTTAGAACACAAAATAGCCAGAGTACTATTCTAATATATTGATTTCTCCTATAGTACAGAGATTTGGTATTTCAGTGATGGCTATTTGGATTTTAGACTCACTTTTATGTTAATCTTGATAACCTGAGACAGTTTAGAATTAAAAGGTATTCAGTTTGTTTATTACTAAGAGCAGAGATTATAATCACCTTGGTTAGCTTATTAAAAAACTTGGTTGCCTAGATTATTGGATATGGTGAAACCCTTTTAATCTTTCTTCATTCTCTGTCTCTCTCTCTCTGTTTTGTTTTCAAACACTTATGTAGTTCAAGATAGCCGCAAGCACGGTCTCTGTATGTAGGCCTGGATCAAGTTGACTGTGTAGTTGAACATGACCTTGAACCTGTGAGTCCTCCTTGGATTACAGTGAGCCACCATGCCTGTCTTTTTTCATTCTTTACCTGATTTCTCCAAAAATAGTCATATTTAATATATTTGGTTGTGTTTTTAAATTATATTTCTAAGCTTTAATATATAATATTTCTCATTTTCTATAAATTAATATAAAAGGGAATGTTTTGAGGCAAACATCTGTTTTACAGGTCATTTTCTTCCTAAGAATTCTCATTCCAAATAAGAGGATGGCTGGCTCTATGATAAACCCCCAAGGCAGTTTGTTTATAGATTTTTGGTTGCTCTGCTTAAATCTCACTGTTCTCATAAACATTTTGTTTTTTAAAGACACAACTGCTGAACCAGTACTTAGTTTAAAGCACACTCAGTAGCCCAAGCTAGCCTGGAGCTCACTAGCCTAGATTGGCCTTGAGCTCTTCTGGGATTATAGATGCAAGTCAATACACCTGGTTTAACCTGATTAACTTTGACTATGTTTTTAATATGGCCTTTATACTATATAATCCCAAAATCAACTTGGGCTATCCATATGAGCTAACTACTTGATTAAATATAGAGAAGTTTACAAAAATTTACTCGTGGGGAGAAGTGAGCGCTTGAAGAAGTCCTGGGTTTTAGACCCAGCAACCACATAATAGCTCCAGTTACTGTCTATGACTCCAGTTCTAGGGGATCCAACTCTTCTGAGTCTGAGGCCACTAGGCATGCACAGGAAGCTGTGGCAGGAGATTGCTAGTTCATGTCACCTTAAAGTTTTATACCATGATCTTGACTCATAAAATTATCCTTGACTCACCCTTTTTGAATATACTGGTAGTTTACTGTGGCATCTGTTTGTACATTACAGTGCTCTTCTAGTCCAATTAAATATCACTATTCTTTCAAGAATTATAATTAAAGCTTCTATAATGCCACATACAACATAAGTCTCATTGCTCTGGAGGAAAATAGTGAGATGTAGAATTACTGGTTTATATAGTGATTTTAATGTTTGATTTTATAAGAAGCCAGAAAATATGAGGCCAGCGATAAGGCTCAGCATTTAAGAGTATATGCTGCCCCTACAGAGGACTTGGGTTTATTTCACTAGACTCACATGGTGGGTCACAAACCATCCCTAACTTCAGTGCCAGGGGATCCAGTGCCCTCTTCTGACCTCTGGGGGCATTAGGCATGCATGTAGTACACAGATACACGTGCGGGCAAAACAGTCTCACACCCAAAATAAAAATTAAAAATTTGTTTTAAAGACCTGCTCACATAATTAGGGATGTGAATACTAATGATAGTATTTTGCCTAAATATAGAAAGTTACATCATTGTACTTGATTCTTTGACAGTAATCAGTAGGCTTTTATTATGTAATGACACTTCTAGCAATTAAATTGCTCTAAGATTTTATATGCCTTATAAAGTTACTTATAAACTTCCACCTAAGTTTTCCAGTGGGAAGAAGAGTCACACTAAACTCTAAACTGGAACAATAGGTAATGCCTATCTTCACCAAAAGGTTGCCATGGACGGATGGGTGTGTATTCAGGACCCAGGGTTGGATCCCCCAGCATGACCAAGAACAATTTTTAATCTAGGATAGTGAGAGTCACGTATTTATCATTAAAAACTGGGACTATTTTAAGAGAGAGAAGTTCAGACCAGAAATTGAATTTTTCCTTTCTTAGAATTTTTTATTTTTACTTTTATTCATGGGCTCATGTGGGAATCTTAACTGAAGGGGAACCATTCACTCTTGTTCTGGTTTCTTTCTTGTATCAAAATAGCTGGTGTTACAGTGTGTGTCCAAGTTAATGACATTGGAATATTTATATTCAGTTGGATTCCTTCAAAATGAGTTTATGGTGTACTTTTCTTATAGCTGCTGTGTTCTTAACAATGAAAAAATATCAATAAATACTATGTGATATAATTCAAAATGCAAATAGGCTCTTAAACTAATCAACTGTGTTGATGTTCTGCTGCCTCCAGAGAGCTCCCTGCTTTACCAGCTAATTAGAGAAAGTATCTTGTGACTTCCACTTTTCATTCATGAGTGACAAGCCTATGATGGGAGCTGTTTACCTTGTTCTTGGCAGACATAGATCTTATTTTCTAGGTCTACCCCTTCAGTTCATAAAAGGCTGACAAGTCAGCTGGGAGATATCCTCTGGCCTAAATGTGAAGAGATGAGTGCTTTTGATCCTGACATAATATGTAGACTTTGGGGACTTCTCTCTAAGTTTTGACATGAATATTGGGCATAAGTTTTTCACTCCTGAGAATTTTTTTATCCAAACAATTTTTCTGTGTTATTAACAAATTCTAAGCATCTAGATGTCCTCTCTCTCTCTCTCTCTCTCTCTCTCTCTCTCTCTCTCTCTCTCTCTCTCTCTCTCTCATTAAGAAAGTCCTTTTTCTAGTAAGTGTTCTGTGGAACTTTCAGGAGTATTTGTGAGCTTTGCATGTTTTGTATGAGTTCAGGTTGATCAATGCATTTAGAATCATCTGGGATGCCCATTTCTGGCACGTCTGTACTAATTGTGCTTTTAAACATGTCTCTCCTGTTTTTTTCCAAACCTTCCTATCTTATCAAGAGGTAATTGAAGTCAGTTTGGGGTGTTTGCTTTACAAGTGTTTTTCTGGCATTTTTTAACACAGTGCTTAGATATTTTCTGAGCTGTTTGTGTGCTCAGTTTGTCCTGAACAAAGTGGTGGTCTTACTGAGATTTAAATTCTTAATACAGAACAGGTTCTAAATTTAATCTATAGTTCATATTGTTGCTGAATCCAAGAAAATATTGAACAGAGCTAGTTCATGTTGTGTGTTTCTGGCCAGTGCTCCCTAATATGCAGGTGGAGTTTTGAGGTTTCTGGGCATTAATTTCACAATACTAGGAGATCCTTTATTGTTAGAATGCTTCTCCAAATCAGAATGAAGACCAGTGAGATGGGGAAACTGCACCATCCACTGAAGTCTTCCTTTAAGATATTCATCGTGAAAGACCCTCCTGAATATCTACTGATTGTAAAGGTGCTAGGGAAGCCTGAAATCAAAAGGCCCATGGAGCCTGGCTAGGATTTACTGAACTCCACTTGCTCTGAACGTAGGGCATGTTAGAAACCTGGCTGTAATGTATCCATGGACACACATAGGCTATATGCAAACGCCTTCTGAAGTCAGGATTTCTGTTGATTTCCTGGTTTGGGCTGTACCAAATTGTGAATATTTGACGTGTTGTACCCAGTTGCTTTATATTAATATTGCAACTTTTGGGGTGGGTGGGTGGAGCAGCAGGGTGGGGGAGGGAGGGGAGTGGAATGAAGAAGTCTTTTGAAGACATCAGCTCACTATGCTGAGAGAGGGACCAAACTCAAGGAAACCTCTGATCTATAAATTCAACTGCTGCATTTTTTTTATAAATACATGTAAATGTTCTGTTGTAATATTTGATCTTGGAAATAAAAACAAAATCTTTTCAGTATTAGTTTTTTTGTATCATTGTTTTTGTCAAGTAATGGATATTACTTTTCATTTGTATAATTCAGATTCCAAAAGTTTGTCCTTAAATTCTCACGTTTGAAACAATAAGTTATTTTGTTTGCTTATTTGTTTATTTTGAAACTTGGTTTCTTAGTCTTTGAGACAGGAGGATCAGGTATTCAAGGCTAGCCTGGGCTGCATAGAAGTTCAAGGTTATCCAGGGCTACATAAAACCCTCTCTCAAAAAACAGGTGTGGTAGTATACACCTTTAGTTCCAGCGTTGGGGAGGGGGGCCAGGGACGGGTGGACTCTTGTGAGTTCAAAAGTTCAAAGCCAACCTGATGATCTTCATATCAAGTTTCAAGACAGCAAAGGCTACATACAGAGATGGCTGTAAGAATTCGCGGCACATAGCAGCCATGTGGAAGCCTAACATGGTGCTAGCATAACATCCCCTAAGCATGGCTACATAAATCTATGTCTACCAGATGTCTTAAAAGGAGTCTGTCTCTTTCTCTTCTGCTTCTCTGCCCTTGTACTTGCCCTGCAGCTCTCCTGAGTAAACTCTAGTGTGATGCTGGTAGAGTGTGTCTGATCTCACTTGCAAAACCAACAACCATGACTCTAAGACACTTAGTTCTACATCTAACAAATTTGGACAATGAATGATTACTCTTTCAGACCTGTAGTAGTGACTAAATCAGCTAAGATGGGTATGGTGGTGTCTCCTTGTAACCTTAGCACTTGGAGGCAGAGACTTAAATAAATAGTCCAAGGTCATCTTTAGCTGTACAGTAAGTTCAAGGTCTGCCTGGGCTACATGAGTTCTTACCACAAAAAAAAAAAAAAAACCTAAAAATTTCATTTAAACAAATGAAGGAAAGATAATTATTACTAAATGGGCAAAAAGTCGGGAGATATGGTCATGTTGTAAAATAGGCATTGTGGTTTTTCCTAACTCACCAAAGGTCAATTTGTGCTTCTTTATTTGGACTGTAAGTGTTCTTATGTGCCAGACTTGCCAAGTTCCACAACAACTGTGATCCCTGCATTTTGAAGGCTGAAACAGAAAGATGGCTGTAAATTGAAGGCCATCCTGGGCTACAGAATGAAACCTTGTCTCAAAAAACGAACATTAGGGTACTGAAGAGATGGCTCAGGGATTAAGAGCCATCTCTTAAGCCAGTGCTCTTAACCAGAGGACCCAGGTTCAGTTTTCAGCACCTCCATGACAGCTCACAACTGTAACACCAGTTGTAGGAGATCTGGCACTTTCACACAAACATCTGTGCAGGCAAAGCACCAGTACACATAAAAATAAATAAGTAAATCTGCTGGGTGGTGCACACCTTTAATCCCAGCATTGTGGAGGAGGCAGAGACAGAGCTTTGTGAGTTGGAGGCAGTTTGGTCTACAGAATTGAGTTTCAGGACAGGCTCCAAAGGCAGTAGAGAAATCCTGTCTCAAAAAACCCAAATAAATAAGTCTATTTTGAAGAAGTGATCACCAAAATAAAAGGTATAAAAAGATGGTAAAGTAACAGCCCTTGTCCTTAAGGAATGGGTGAAACCACAGATTTTACTAAGGTCTGAAAAGGAACCATTGAGGGATTTTGTTTACTAAGATATTGAGGGAATCGGGATAATAAGCATTGGTAGAGTGCTGTCTACCCTGCTCAAGGTTTAGTACCCAGTATAGAAAAAGGGGAGCGGTGTTAGCATGTTAGGGAGTTTATTTTCATTCTGAGGCCTGCCCTGAAAGTTGACTCAGAGCAGGAGAGTAAATGCAAAGACTGGAGAGGGAATGAGAATTTGAGGTTCTGAAGAAGGCACTTGTGTGCCATGTGGTGAGTGTAGGGAATGGATTGGAGTTCAGACATATTAGAAGGTAGAAAATGGAGCTTGCAGTTTGATTTGGGATGATAAGAAAACATGAATGAAAAGTTCTGGCAGGTGGGTTACCTTGCTGAATGCATCAGACATAATTGATCGAGAGCATTTTTTTTCTCAATGTGTTACCTTCTCATTATAGGCATAGCATAGGAAACACAAGAATGAAGCTAGGAGGGGAGGTGAGCTGGAGTTAAAATGCCAGTGTAGGTGAAGCTCAACGCTGAGGTGAGGGGAAGTTAGGAGGGTCCTCTGGATCCCTGTGCTGGGAAAAAGTGGGAGTTACCACTTCTGTTATCCCTGGAACTCACGGAGATCTAGAATGCTCTCCAAAGTGATGGGACTAATGGAGTGTGCTGTCTCTGCCCAGTTTGACTGTGGGTTGATCTCTTGATATTCTAGGTTTTATTAAATACGTAACAGGTCAGGCTGGAGAGATGGCTCAGCAGTTAAGAGCACTGACTGTTCTTGTGGAGGACCTGAGTTCAATTCCCAGCATCCACATGGCAGCTCACAACTGTCTGTAATTCCAGGATCTGACATCCTTACACAGTTATACATGCAGGGAAAATACCAATTCACATAAAAATAAAATGTTTAAAAAAAAATGTAACATGTCACCACCCACAGTGAGCCACTGAAAACCAAAAGCAGTTTGAGTGCACTGGGAATGAAGCCTAACTTGAATGGGCTCAAATTTTCAGTATTTTTATACTAAGGAAGGAAAACAAAACAAAACAAAAGAACGCCTACACTTCCTCAAAGGTGACTGATGATTTCAACCTTTTGAAACTTCCTTCTTTTTCCTCCCTCTAATTAAAAGAATATGCTCTATTCTGTGAGCCGTCAGGATTGGTCAGTCACTCTAAAAAAGACTGGAAAACAGCTGGCTTGCTGGGCCTGTCTTTCCTTTTTCTCTTCCTTCAAATCTGTTGTCTTAAATTCCTCTTCTCCTGACTCGGATCCCACCTCCATACCTTTGAAAATGGAATATTTGTCCTGGTTTTTTCCCAGGCTTTTCAGCCTGAAGAAATACCTTGTATGGCATTAACTCTCCCATCTCAGCCCTATTCATAATCTAATTTGCAAATGCACTAGTGAAATGACATCTCGATCTTGTCTCTAAGATCCAAGTCCTAAGGCTAACACGTTCATGGAAGCTTGGTGACCAGTGCTCTGCTGCATCCCAAAGCTGAACTCAGTGAGGAAATTGACTGAATGCTGCTTTTTGTTAGACCCATTTGCTGCATATGTGTAGTTTCTTTATAAAAAAAAAAAGTAAAAATTATAATTATTTTGTGTGGGTGTCAAAGGACAACTTGCAGGAATCAATTCTCTTGCACCACGTGGATCCCAGAGATCTTTAGTCTTCAAGACAAATACCTTTGTCCATTGAGCCCTCCTGACAGCCTGCAATACATAGTTTCCTTATTGTGTTGTTTGTAAGATTGATCGTTGTCACGAATTGACCCTGAGGAGCAGTGTCAATTGACCGGGGTTCGATTCCCAGCACCTACATGGCAGCTAACAACTGTCTGTAGTTCCAGTTCCAGGCAAACACCAAGGCAAATAAACAAATAAAGTTTTTTTCCTTTTTCCTTATTCCACAGGCCATGCTTTATTATTACCCATACAAGTCAGACAGTGGTGCACACACCTTTAATCCCAGTACTGGAAGGCAGAAGCAGATGGATCTCTGTGAGTTTGAGGCCAGCCTGGTCTACAGAGGGAGTTCTAGGACTGCACAGAGAAACCCTGTCTTGAAAAACCAAAAATAGGGGCTGGAGAGATGGCTCAGAGGTTAGGAGCATCGGTGGGTCTTCCAGAGGTCCTGAGTTCAATTCCCAGCAACCACATGGTGGCTCACAACCATCTGTAATGAGATCTGGTGCCCTCTTCTGGCATGCAGGAATGTATGCAGACAGAGCACTGTATATATAATAAATAAATAAATCTTAAAATAAATAAATAAATAAATACTACCCATACAAGCTTGTCAGCCTTTGGGTTAGAAACAATGCTAAAAAGCTGATTGATAACTGTCAGTTGCGTTCCAATTATACTAATTGTCGAAATATAAGATGTTCTAACAGATACCACATATAAGATTTCTATTGCTAGCCTGAGATGCTAGAGTAGAAGGAAAGAATTTAAAAATGAGCTTTGTATCATATAAGTCTCAAAATTTGTGAGGGAGGCATTATTTCATAACAGAAAACAAAAAATGGGGCTCAATGAACTGTCTGTGCTGGTTAGCTCTTATAAACCTAAAGAGTCACCTGGGAAGAGGGACGTCTGATTGAAGGATTGCCTACATCGGACGGGCCTGTGGGCATGTTTGTGGGGAATTTTCCTGATTGGTGACCGATGTGAGAAGATCCACCTCACTGGTGGAGTGCCATCTCTGGGCAGGTGGTCTTAGGTTCTGGCAGGCTGAGCAAGCCATACACATAGCAAGCTGTAAGCAGCACTCCTCTGTGACTTACAGAGGGCTGTTCCAGGTCCTGCCTTCAGATTCTTGTCCTGCTTGAGTTACTGCCTTGACTTCCCTCAGTGATGGACTGCAAGCTGAAATAAACAACCCTAACCCTAACCCTTCCTTCCCAGTTGCTTTTAGCCAGTGTTTTATCACAGCAAACCAGAACACCACTAAGTTGACACAGCTAATAGATAGATATTCACAGGTCTAAGAGTCAGGTCTTCCAGTGGCAGTGTCACTGTTGCCTCCAGGAAGAAATGCCTTAACAACAGAAAGTTGGAGCTGGAGAGAAACTACCTCAGGCATCAGTCTGTGGACTTCAGACCCGAGTCAGGACATGGATCAGTTTTTTCAGTCTCACTTCACTAACTGTTAACCTGGAGCAGGCCCCACCCCACTAGTCTGTGATCTCTATCTGCAGAATGAAGCTAATGTAAGAGTTCTTTTGCATACTTGGAACTTGTAAGGCTTCAATAAAATAATTAGTGTGTTTTAAATTTTGCATATACATATATAAACACATTTATATATACATACACAAGTGTCTATGTGTGTACGTCTGACTGTATGGAATGCCCACGGAGACCAGAACAGTGAATGGATTCTCTAGAGTTTGAGTTAAAGGTGGCTATGAGCTGCCTGATGTGGGTGCTGGAAATGGAGCTCAGGTGTTCCGGAAGAGTAGTCTTTACCACTGAACCATCTCTCCTGCCCAACTTGTGTGTCTCGTAAGTTAGATGGTTCTTTTCTTTCTAATTTTTTGAGACAGCCCTGGCTGATCTGAAATTCTCCATGTAGACCAGGCTGGCCTCAGATTCACAGAGATCTGCCTGACTCTGCCTCCTGAGTGCTGGGATCAGAGGCATGTGGGGTTTTTCTTATAAAGCCTTGTGAGTTGTTGGATCAGAGCCCTGCAGCCCTACCAAGCCAGATTCGGCACTCACCATCATTAATAAGATAAAATACTAGTGAAAAGAGAGAAGAGAAATATAGTCAATATTAGGCAGTATCAGGAAGGGAAACAGGTACACTGGCCCTGCCCTGTCCTCAAGACCGTCTTCTGAGTCCTAAAGTGAGATTTAAGTTTCAGATGAGGGAGGGTGGTATGCATGGCTCAGTGGTCCCAGGCAAGGGTTGTCTCTACTCTGGTCTCTTCTGCAAATGGTCAGAGAAGCTGCGAGAACCATATGAAATCTCCCCAGAGACAAATTCTTCCAGCTGGCACCAGGCTTCAAGCTTTTCCTCCATCCCAGTGTGAGATTCCTGGAGGATACGATGACTTCTTGAGTACCATTGTTTTGGTAGTTAATAGCTGTCACAGTGCTTCCTTAGGATGTCCTCATTCCAGCTGAGTGGCGGGCAGCCCACACTCTGAATCCCAACATTCAGGAGGCAAGAGACAGGCTGGTGTTCAGAGCAAGTTTCAGGACAGCCAGGCTACACTGAGAAACCTTGTCTTAGGAGAGAAAAAAAAGGACAATGTTTTCATTCTTTCCAGAATGGTTGTACTCTATTGAATTCAGATTTCTGGAAAGATGAGTGATTCACTTAAGCTGTAAATTATTGCCCCTTCCAATGAAATAAAAACTAAGCTGTATTTAGTTGTTGAGGTGTTGCCTGACTCTGCTGCTCAGGCTGTTGGTAGCCCTGCCTCAGCCCCCTATGTACCAGAGACTAAAGCACATACTATCATACCCAGTTTAGATTCTATTTAATGAAAATTTCTGTAGGCATGAACATATTTACATATATAAACATGCCTACATAATGCTGGGCATGGTGGAGCATGTCTTTTTTTTTTACTTAAGAGTCTTTGATGGACACTGTACCACACAGCCCTACTCCAGCATCTTCTCAATCGTTCTTCTTTCTCTTGTATTTACCCTTCTTCTTCCCTACTGACTTGGCTTTCCTTCCTAGGATCTTCTTTAGGTCTTTGTCCAGCTTTAGCCTGCTGATAAATACCCACCTTGCTGGGTGGATGCCCACAGGACAGG
The DNA here is from genome assembly GCA_004025045.1 of Sigmodon hispidus. Classification (NCBI taxonomy): domain Eukaryota; kingdom Metazoa; phylum Chordata; class Mammalia; order Rodentia; family Cricetidae; genus Sigmodon; species Sigmodon hispidus. The sequence continues at coordinate 12,609 of PVIH01023794.1, read as the reverse complement.
TGTGCCATTAGCCTTTTCTTGCTGCACTCGCTCAACGTATTTCTTCCTATACACCTGGACCACTTTACCAATCTGCTGGCCTTTGTAGCGCCCTCAGACAACCTGAACTTCATCATCCTTTCGAATGGGCATAAATCAAACATTGTACTTCTGTCTTAGCTCTTTGGAAAGGGGGAAGACATGATCTTCCTTCGGATGTGAGAAGGTGCATTGAAATGCCGTTTGCGGTTCTTGCTTCAGTCAGAAGTCACAAAGGGATTGAACTTCATTTTGACGGCTGCAATCCAGCAATGGCCGCAGAGGGAAAGATCGGTGGAGCACACCTTAATCCAGCACAAAGGAGACTGAAGCAGGAAGCTGCCTCATTTCAAGACCACCTGGGAAACACAGTGAGTACCAGAGCAAGGAAGGAAAAAATCCAGCTGTATACAGTTGAAAAGACTTAGCTGGATGTTGTGGGGACCCTTGTGCTCACAGGTTAGCTCTAGGGAAACAGGGATGTTAAACATGCAGAGCTGTCTCCTCAACAGGAAAGATAGATAACCTGCTTGACCACCCAAGACCCTGGCGATGGAGGGGGTTAGCTTGGTGATCTGTGCTGTCTGTAAGGCCAGGGCCTCCCCCAAGCTCCCACAGCCAGGACTAGAGGTGCCCAGATGATCTCTACACTGTCTGAAAGAGAGACCACACCAGATTTTTCCCTTAGGCTCTTAAGATAATATGTATAGCCTATTTCTAGAAGCCGTCTCCATACTGGCAGGGACCTGCCTATTTTATTTATTGTTCTGTGTCCCAGCTCTATAACAACATAAGCGGCTAGGCTAATTGACAAATTCCAGACAAATAATGGTTCTCAACCTTCCTAATGCTGTGACCCTTTAATATAGTTTAATATGTTGTGATGACCCCAACCATAAAATCATTTTTTGTTGCTACTTCATAACTGTAATTTTGCCACTTATATGATAGTAATGTAAATATCTATGTTTTCTGATACAATTTCTATGAAAGGGTCGTTCAACCACCCCCAAGGGGATTGCGACCCACCAGTTGAGACTCACTGCTCTTAGGACCAGTCGTGTGAACTGAAGTTCTCAGGAAACATTCTACAAGGCCATATGAATGATTAAATGTCTGTGGTTGGGGCTGGGGAGGTGTTTGGAACAGTTAGAATACTGGCTGATCTTCCAGTGGGCCTGGGTTTAGTTCATGGTATGCATGTGGTTCACAACCATCTGTAACTCTAATTGCAGGGGTTCCAATGCCCTCTAGCCCCAGCAGCTGCCAGACACACACAGATATGTATGCAGACAAAGCTCACAGGCACATTACATAATTATGATAATTTAAAAAGAGATGTGTGTGTCCCTCCCCCTCCCAGAATTTGGGAACTTATTTTCTAAAAAATTTTAAGCTGGTCACTACAACCAAAAACCAAATATAGTGCATTCTGCCTCCTTTAATTATCTCGGCTAAGTATGAGAAAGATAGTTAATTAAGGAAAAATGTTTTACTTGGCTGTTTTCTAGCGGGGGAGGAGACAATACTTTTTGGATATTGGCTGTTATCTTTGCTGTTAATGTGCCACTGAATTATGTTAAGCTATTTTTTAGTTTTGCTTTTGCTATATTTTGATTTTGAGACAGGGCTTCTGCTTCCACTTGTCTCTTAGGATTTCAGAGAGCTTCCTCATGGGGTGGGGTGTGTGACTAGGACCTTATCTAAGGCAGGTCTGGAGTGGAACATACAATGCATAGCATCACAGCATACAGTGTTTGTTGTGACTGTGACACTAGAGAGTGGTGTCTGGTGCTTGAACAGGAAGTTAACATACAGACAAGTAAGTGGGCTGAGAAAGAAGCAAGGATAAGCTGTGCTCAGTGTTGCTCCCCCGGAGTCCAGATTTGACAAGCAAGGATGATAGAGCAGGATGGAGTAGCGGATGTGGGGGAAGGGTGCCGTTGGCCGGGGAGACTGAGGTATCTCTGCTGGTTGCATCCAGTGACTCACTGAGACCACTGAGCTCATTCATGTTCTTGCTTCTTGTTTCCTTCCTTGGAGTCACATGAAAATGAGCAGAGAATGGGTCATGAGCATAGGGTTTGCCTGCGACAAACGTGATCCTTCAGTGGAGACCCGTGGGCAGCTGTGGACACACACCCCTACTCACCGCCTGCATGAGCGACCTCTACTTATACAGAGCCTTCCTGACCCTGCAAGACTGGCCCTGTAGGACTCCAGGAGCTGGGGCTGCAGGAGGCAAGGCCCACTTGAACAGAACAGCTCCACTTTCTTGTTCTCCCATCCTGACTCTTGCCTTCAGACACAGGTAAGCAGGGATGAAAGGGTCCGATGAAATGATGTTCAGGAACAGGAGGGTCTAGCAGTTAAGAGCACCAGTCTTGCAATGCAGAGCCCTGGGTCTGCCACTTTACCACTGTGGGACTCCGGGCCATCTCTAGCAGTCTCTCAGTGAATTTCTGGACATGCCTAGAATACCTTCCCATCCAGTGCCTTCGTAACACTCAAGTTTTTCTGTGACAGCACGTCTCTCAGGCCTTGTCTTGCTAAGTGATCTGGTGTGAGCTTCTGCCCTTACCACATTTTATTATCCCTGATTTTTGCCCAGCATTATCCTCCAGGAAAGTGTTTTTTTCCATGTTTATCTCCCTAGGCTCTAACACAGTGCCAGGCAAAGAGCAGGCACTTGATTAACATCAACTGAGGAATGAAGGGAAGCTAGGGAGCGGGGAAAACAGACTAGACATGTGTACTCTCCCTCCGATGCCATTCTCCTGTGCCCAGACAATGGCTGATATTTGATTGGTTCACCCAGCTGCACCTCAGGTTTGAACCCAGGCCTCCTCTACAGCCTAGTTTTAAGATTTGACCTATGGCATGATGATGCATGTCTGAGGTCCCAGCACTTGGGAGGTGGTGGCAGGATGATCAGAAAGTTGAGGCCAGCCTGGGCTACCCTGTCTCAAAAAAAAAAACAAACCCAAAGTTGACCTTCTGATCCTGCCTATCTCTACTCATATGAAAACAAGCCAACCTCTTTGCTAATCTTCTGACTCACATATTTGGAAGGATTTATCAGAATGTTGTGATTTCTAAGGAAAAGGTCATGGAGGAAGTGAAAATCCAACCAAATCACTGTCCCCCTTGTCTTAGATAGAGTAGGGCCTCCTTGTTCTCACTACAGAGTCCGATGGGCAGGCCAGCCGAGGGCCATTAGTGACCGAGCAAGGCTGGCACCTTCAGGGACAGACTCATGTGTTCATTTTCCTTCAGGTATCCTTTTCTTCTATTTTCAAGTAAAATTTCATGTTGCAGGCTGAGCATGCCCAGAGACATCTCTGCTCATCACTTCTACATATGTGCACCCCACCCAGTATGTCAAGATTTTCATTTTAGATTATAATTTAACTTGTGCTTGCTCGGAATGACTTAACTGGGCATTCGTATGCACATAGCACACACGTGTACTTATGTATGGAATTACTTAACTGGGCATTCATATGCACATAGCACACACGTGTACTTATGTACACTATGCATAGGCCCCATTTGCTCTCCTTGACTGTACATGTAACGCATCTTTCTCTGCTCTTTTACATTTTGGCCATGCTGGTTTTGGATCCGCACTCACCAAGACAGTGGGAGCCCACTGAGTTCAGTTAGAGAATCTCTGAATTCCACTCGCCCAAAACTCAGGTTTTCCTCTATTTGTCTAAATTTGTTTGTTTGTGTTTTTGAGGTTTTTTAGCCTAGGCTCATGTGGTCTAGCCTCAAGGTTAGCCTCTGATATATTATATAGTCAAGGCTAGCCCTGAACTCCAGATACTTTGCTTCCAGCAACAAGGAGCTGGGATAACAGATGCACATCACCGTGCCTGACTTCAAGAACTATTCATTTGTTGATTATCTGAAGTTCAGTATTAACTGAGAATCTTTTCTTGTTTGTTTGGTTTGGGAGTTTTTGAGACGTGGTCTCTTGTAGCCATGGCTGACCAAACACTCACTGTGTGGAGGAAAGCCTTGAACTCCTAATCTTCTTGCCTTTATTTCCCAAGTCTAGGGTCATAGGTGTGTGTCACCATGCCTTGATCAGGCTTGGTGGTTTCTGAGAGAATTTAGTTTTGGAGCTTGGGGGTCTCGATGCACCTTACTCACGAGTGATTATGAGCAGGTACTAAAGGTGTTCAAAACACATTTCTGAATAGCCAGTAACAGACCAATCCTTACTGGTCCCTGACAAATCAGTCCTCTGAAACAGTGAGTTAATGTCACAAGCAGAGCACTGCCCTTAAATGGCAAGATGGTCTGAGGAGCTCTGTGATTGCCTAAATCACAAGATGATGAGGAACTCAGTGGGTGGGGGGAGGGGCAAGCAAGCCCCAGAATGGTAGGGAGGAATGTTTTCTAGAGGGCCTTGCCCCTGGATAGCTGGACATGGGTCAGATCTGGACAGGAACTGGGAGGCTGAATCTGGTACAAGGAAGTGGACTCAAAAGGAGACCTCTGTCCTCTTCACCACTTCCTTCCCTAGGGTCCTGGGTATCCCTGGGTAGAGGCTGCTCTTCACACCCACCCCCAGCCCTCCTAACATGCCCCTCTCCCCTCCTAAGACCCAGACACCTTTTCACTTGGAATAAGCTACTTTATTCACTGTGAAAGGTTTGACAGAATAGAATTGCAGCAGGAAGGTCGGTGCTTGAGGAGAGGGTAAGAACATAGACTGAGAGGAATCCCAAGGCGCCAAGGGCTGTGGGGACCTGCTGAGGAGAGAGCCTGCCTCTTCAGTGCTGTTTCCTGGAAACCATTTTCTTACCCTAATCTGTACAAGTAGAAATGAGGCTATCAAGAGTTTCGATTTGGGATCTTTTTTTTTCACTTGTGTTTAGTTGTTGTTGCTGCTGAGACAGGGTCTCTCTTGATAGTCCCGGCTGTCCTGAAACTCACTATGTAGCCCAGGCGGCCATCACTCTAACGTTCTTTCTATTTCAACCGCCTGGATTACTGGGATCACAAGTGTGAGCCACCTGAAACATGTATCAGGACTGTCTTTTTATGGCTGAATATTTCCCCATATGCACATAAAATGTATTTGACTGATGGACATATTGTAATCTTAGCTATGATTAGCGAAGCTACTATGGACATTCAAGTACCAGTGCTTATGTGGGCAAGCATTTTCCCTTCACTTCATAAAACAGAGGAATTACTGGTTGATTTGGGAAGTGAATGTTTAGGCACATGATGGTACCACACTATTTCCCAGAATGGTTTAGCTGTTACGTTCTCACTAGCAATGTGGGACCATTCCAGTTGCTCCTCATCCTTGTCATCATTTATATACATTTATAAATGCTAACGAGGCTGGGTGCTACTGATGGTGCACCCCCAAAGGCAGAGGCAGGCTGATCTCTGTGAGTTCAAGGCCATCTTGGTTTTACATAGTGAGGTCCGGGTCAGCTAGGGTTACATAGTGAGACCCTGTCTAAAACAAAACAAAACAAACCTCTAACAATGGCAGGGGTATATAGTCAGTCAGTTTTCTCTCTATCTCTTCCCCAGGCTAGCATTAAACTCCTAGGCTCACGTGGTCTCTCTCTTCCTGCCTCAGTTTCCCACATAGCTGGACTACAGGAGTGCACAACCACACTGACAGGTCATTGAGGTCTTCCTTTTTTCCGCAATGCTCTGTAATTTTTATCATACACATCTGCACATATTACTAAATATATCCATATATATTTTTTGTTTTGTGCTATTACAAATACCTTTTAAATTAAAAAATTTCAACTTGTCATTGCCTGTGTATAGGGATAGAATACAATGTTAATATTTTATTTTATGTCCTTGCTAAATTCACCTATAATGATTTTTAATAGATTGCTTAGGATTTTCTACATATATATCAGATTATCTTTTTTATTTTTTAAAATTTATTTATTTAATGTACATTGGGCTTTGCCTGCATTTATGATGGTGTCAGATCTCATGGAAGTGGAGTTACAGACAGTTGTGAGCTGCCATGTGGATGCTGGGAATTGAGCTCGGGTCCTTTGGAAGAACAGCCACTGTTCTTAATCTCAGAGCTATCTCTCCAGCCCCAGATTATCTTTGAATGATGCTGCTTCCTTTTTATGGCTTTTAAAAATATATCAGACAAGCAGTAAGAACACCATTGACTGCCAGATGTGGCGACACATCCCTTTCTTTGATCCTAACTCTTGGGAGGCAGAGGCAAATGTATCTCTCTGAATTTGAGAGCTTGGTCTATGTTCTGAGTTCCAGACCAGCCAAGGTTACATAGTGAGACCCTGTCTAAACAAACAACAGCATCAAAAGAATACTAGTGACCACAAGGTGGAGAATGGGCATCTTGATGGTACCTTAAAAGCTTCATTGAATAGAAAGTCATTGGGATGTTGAGATGACCCAACAGGTAAAGGTGCTTGCCACCAAACCTCACTCATTGAGTTCAGTCCCTGGGACCCACATGATTGAAGGAGAGAATGGACTATTAAAAATGGACCTCTGGGCTTGGCAGAAGCAGGTGAACCTCTGAGTTCGAGGCCAGCCTGGTCTACAAAGCGAGTTCTAGGACAGCAAGAGTTACATAGAAAAACCCTGTCTCAAAAAGACAAAAAAAGAAAAAAGAACATTGTTCTCTGGGGAGGCCAAGATGGCACAGTGGTTAAAAGCACTGACTGCTCTTCCAGAGATTCAATTCCCAGCACCCACATGGTGGCTCACAATCATCTATAACTGCAGTCGCATAAGATCAGATGACTGCTTCTGGTGTGCAGATAGATGTGCATGCAGAGAAGACATCTATACATAAAATATTCTTTTTTTTTTTTTTTTTAAACTTTATTTATTTATTTATTTATTTATTTGCCTTGTTGTTTGCCTGGAACTGGAACTACAGACAGTTGTTAGCTGCCATGTGGGTGCTGGGAATCGAACCCGGGTCCTCTGGAAGAGCAGACGGTGCTCTTAACCGCTGAGCCATCTCTCCAGCCCCATAAAATATTCTTTAAAAAGAAAAAAAGAAAATTGTCTCCTGACCTCCCTCTGCACACGTGATGTGTCATAGGAATGCTCCATATACATGTATTCTCTCTCACTCGCTCTCTGAATAAAGTGTAATGAAGATTCCAATAGAAAAATAAACAATTATTGGTTATAATAGGGCACACACAAAATATGATGGATATGGTTATGTGGACATATGTGTGGTTAAAGCTTGGCAGAAGATAGAGGACAAACCTCTTTTTATTAATATTTATTTTTTTAATTTTATGTGAATTGATGTTTTGCCTGCATGCATAACTGTGTAAGGGTATCAGATCTTGAAATCACACAGTTGTTAGCTGCCATGTGGATGCTGGGAATCAAACTCAGGTCCTCCAGAAGAACAGTCAGTGCTCTTAACCGCTGAGCCATCTCTCCAGCCGGAGGACAAAACTCTTATTGGGGAAGGCTTCTGGGCATGATGGCTCGAGCCTTTAATTCTAACACTCAGGAGGCAGAGACAGGAGAATCTCTGAGTTTGAGGGCAGCCTGGTCTACAGAATGAGTTCTGGGATAGTAAGAGCTACACAAAGAAACCCTATCTCGAAAAACAGAGCAAAATCAAAAGGCTCCTCAGCTGCCCTTGATCTGACCTGTTCACAGAACCCAGCTCCATCCTGTCTCCTAGCACATGCTGTGTGACCCTCTCCTATCATTCCAGGATGCTGTCCTTCCCCCGTGTGATGGCCTGCTCACGGACCTGCTCCCGCTTCCTTGGACTGAGCCTCGGGACTGCATCCCTGTTTGCTGCTGGGGCTAACACTGCCCTTCTCTTTCCTAACTGGGATGTGACTTACCTGATGAGGGGCCTCATTGGCAAGCATGCCATACTGGGCTCTGGGTTCTGGGGAGGAGGTTTCATGGTATGTGTCTTGGGCTCTGTGAGTAGAGATCTCTTTCAGGGATGGAACTAGGCGGTGGGGGAAGTCGAGGTGTTCCAACAGATTGGTATGGGGTCCATGAACAGCCCAAGGAATAGGGGAACTTGCTATGGGCTGCTGGAGTTGAGCTTGGAACCGGGAACACTAGATGGACAAAACAGGCTAAGTTCAACCTGGGCCCTAAGTCCATTTCAACAGCTGTGTATGGCAGCAAGATATACAGACCACCTGGGCTCTTCCTTCATGTGCATCATGTGGTGCAGGAGCCTTCAGAGGCCAGAAGAGAGTACCAGATTCCCTGGCCCTGGAGTCACCCACCATGTGGGCTGGAAACCTGGGTCCTCTGAAAGAGCAACCAGTGCTCTTAATCACTGGGCTATCTGTCTCTTCTTAACACACTTCTCTACTCCCCAGGTACTTGTGGCAGCGACTCTCATCTCCATGACAGGCTACTTCAGGGCACCCTGTCCCAGTGTAAGCACCATTTCCCACCCTTTGACACAACTCGACACAAGCGGCAATTTTAGTTTTCAGGCTTGAGGTCAATTTCTAACTATGTCCTTTACCAACTCCAAACTCTTGACAATTGGCTTAATTTTTCCAGGCTCATTTGTAAGGAAGGAGTTGGTGAGGGAAAAGGAGGATGTGTCTAATGAACCACAGATAAACTGTTATTTTCTCTGATACTGAATAATAGGAATAGGATTTGACTCTACCATAACCATATATCATTGATAGAACATTTCCTGTTTCTAATTCTTTTAAGTATTTATTTTGTTATTTTGGGTATTTTTATTATTTGATTTTATGTGTGTATGGTGTTTTGGCTGCATGTATGTTTGTGTACCATGTATGTATCTGGCATCTATGGAGGCCAGAAGAAGGTGTCATATCCTCTGGAACCAGAGTTGCATTTGGTTGTGAGCTGTCATGAATAGAACAGATCCTCAGAGGAAGGAGCAGGCAGTGCCTTTAGCTGCTGAGACCTTTTTCTCCAACCCCCATTTGGGCTTTGTTCAGACGAGCCTTCACTATGTAGCTTGGAGTTAGCCTTGAACTTGTCATCCTCCTGTCTCATCTCTCCAGTGCTGGGATTATAGGTGTGAAGCATGGCTAGTTCAGAGGACTGGGCTGTAACTCAGTGATAGAGTGTTCGCCTAACATGCACGAGGTACTGAAGTAAATTCTCAGCACTAAACAATCAACCAAGGAACCAAAACAAACCATATACATGTACAAACCATACACACCCAGAGACTTTTTTCTTACCAACAGAAATAATCCAACCACCAATGTATAATCTAACTCTTCTACTCTACAGAAAATGGTAGGACCAGAATAAATTTGTACTTTATTATTTAACATCACTTTTTGGAAGGTGGAGACAGGAGAATCAGGAGTTCAAGGTCATCCTGGGCTATGTAGTTGTAATCAACCTGACTTCTATGTATGTGTGTGTATACATATGTATGTCTGAGATACATACATATGTTTATATGTATGTTGTTCTAGTTTGCTTTCTATTTCTGTGATTAAACACCATGAACAAAGCAACTTAGGAAGGGAAAGGTTTATTTCATCTCACAACTTCCATTCCCAATCCACCACTGGGGAAAAATCAGGTCAGAGACTCAAGGCAGGAACCTGGAAGCAGGAACCTCGAAGAGGCCATAGAGGATCACTGCCTACTGGCTTGCTTCCAGGTTAATGGTTGGCTACCTTTCTAATACCTCCCAAGACCACCTGCTCAGGGGTGGCACCACCCACAGGGGCTGGGCCTTCTACTTCAGTGACAATCAAACCAATCCCATGCAAACATGCCTAAAGGCCAAGCTGATGGAGACAAATCCTCAGGTGATGCTCCTCCTCATAGAGTGATTGTAGTTTGTATCAAGCACTTAAGTATATATTGCTTATGCAGTCTCAGACATGAATTGGTGCCTCCTTACCATCACTCCACATGAGGCCTGCTCTGATTCCCACAGCCACATGCACACTGGGAAGCCCTTCAGCTGAATTAATTACATGCTAAAACATTAAATATAAGTACACGGGCATTTTATTTACTACTCTGTGTTCTCTTTTGCCTGAGCAAGTGTCTCTCCATGCCCCCACCCCCACCCCAGACAGGGTTTCTCTGTGTAGCCCTGGCTGTCCTGAAACTCACTCTGTAGACCAGGCTAGCCTTGAACTCACAGAGATCCATCTGCTTCTACCTTGTCAAGTGCTGAGATTAAAGGCATGTACCCCCACCACCTGGATGAGTGAGTTACTCTTAATTTTGGGTGAGCATGAAGTTTTCTGAAGCATTTGTTAAAACATGCATTGTTCCATCTATCCTTGGGTTTCTGACCCAGGAAGTCTGGGATGGATTGGAGAGAGTCTGCATTTCAACTCTGTGTTCCCAGCTGATGTATTTTTTTTTAATGTTTTTTTTTAATACTTTTATTTATTTATTTGCCTTGGTGTTTTGCCTGGAACTGGAACTACAGACAGTTGTTAGCTGCCACGTGGGTGCTGGGAATCGAACCCTGGTCCTCTGGAAGAGCAGACAGTGCTCTTAACCGCTGAGCCATCTCTCCAGCCCCCCCTAGCTGATGTATTGATGCTGCATTAGGAGAGCCACAGCCTTGGGCTTCTGACAGACTAACAGAGTTTCAGTCCTCTGACATGCAAGCCAACTCACCATCTGCTTCCTTCCAGCCTTTTTTGTTTGATTTGAAAAAGAGAGATCAAGTGTGGGGATTTGGTAACTTATCATTAGGATAGAAAAGTAGACATGCACTTTGCTGATTCAGAGCTGAGACACTGCAGTAGACTAATAATGGGGTATCAGCCTGCTGGAGGGTCCCTGTGCAGTGAGGAGATGCAGATCCATGTGTCTATCTGTCTGTCTTTCTCAACAGTTTCTTCTTGGCTCTACCAGGGGACAGATAACCTCACCAGCCACCCTTGGACATGTGTTAAATGAATGTTACCCCCTCCCTACGATAGGGTGGGAGAATGCTTGGCCATCAGAGAAGTTAGACGTGACCGTGTCATGCCACCAATCCCACGACCACAGCTCTGTCTAAACTCAGTCCCCTGCCTTCTTTATAGATGCTCATTGCTCTGTTGTCAGCCGGCCTGGGTCTCCTTGGGGCATTGGTTTGCTTCGTCACTTCTGGAGTGGCCTTGAAAGATGGCCCCTTTTGCATGTTTGATGTCTCATCCTTCAGTCAGACGGAAGCTTGGAAATTTGGCTATCCCTTCAAAGACCTGCCCGACAGGTAACGGTCACCCTCACAAGCATGGTCCCATGACCTGGGCCAGAGAAGCCCCAACCTGTGTTTTCTATTGGAGTTTCTTGATTGGCTATTTTTGATTATTCCCTCACTCCTGACCACCCTTATTCTCGGGGCTAGGAATTATTTGTATGACCACTCACTCTGGACCTCCATCTGCTTGGAACCTTCTAAGGCTGTGGTTTGGCACGTGGCCTTCTTCTCCACCCTGCTTTGTATCAGCCTCCTCCAGCTTCTCCTGGTGGCCATCCATCTTGTCAATAGCATCCTTGGCCTGTTCTGCAGCTTCTGTGAGAAGCGCTAGGTAATGAATGTTCTTTCATGAACTGGTGTTCTCCCCCCAACCCTTTCTGCAAGAATAGGGTGTAACACCCTTTTGGGCCTTTTTATAGGCTGCCAGCACTTTCTTGCACACAGGGAAATGATACAATAAAATGAAAGTCACACTGTACACTTTGAAGATGACAGAGTAATAAAAAGCAACAAAGTCATTGCCAGTATATTGGGAGGAACTTTTAACTTGTAAAATGATTTCATTTTGACATCTTGACAACCCCATAAAAGTTGGCCAACAGAGAATCTGAGACTCCTAGAGATAATGAGTTCTCCAGTCTCAGACATACAGCTACACCTAGTTCCAAATTTAAGTTTGCCATTGTAATAGACAGAGTTGTGTTTCCTCCAAATCATAGGTGGGAACCCATATCACCAATGTGACTGCATTGGAGACAAGGTCTTACATGGTAGTCAAGAATACATGAGGTCATAAAGGTGAGGTCCTGACCCAGTAGGATTGACTTCCTTACAAGAAGAGCAAGAGGCTGGGCATGGTGTGATCTCTGAGATGGAGTCAGGCATATCGCCTGGACCAGTTCAAGCTACATATTGAGATCCTGTCTTGAACAAACAAAAAAGACTCAGGAGGATGAAGCAGGAGGAGGAGGGGGTTCTGGGCAAATGAGACCCCGCAACAAAATAATAGGGCCAAGGACATAGCTTACTGTTACAACAGGCAGAGTTCCGGGGTCAGTCTGCAATACTGGGAAAGAAGGCGGGGAGAGAAGGAGGGAGATAGATACTCCCTAAGAGAAAGCTCCAGATCATCATGCTTATTAAGCCAATGAAGAGTATTAAGAATAATTAATAATATACTGGGTCTTCTATTAGTTGCTAATTAAGAGCAAGCAAGTGCCTCAGAAAAACTCTTGGTAGAGACTCAAAAACGGTTCTTAAATTCTAAAGGCTGTAATCAGATCACACCAGGTGCAGACTGAGGGCTGGTTTTTTTTTTTTTTTTTTTTTTTTTTTTTTTTTTTTTTTTTTTTTTTTTTTTTTTTTTTTTTTTTTTTTTTTTTTTT
>PVIH01023793.1:0-24066 GCA_004025045.1 Sigmodon hispidus | reverse complement strand
TGCACCACCACTGTGCCCAATATGCTGTGCATCTTCTGGTTCAACTTCAAGGAGATTGGGTTCAATTCTTGCCTGGTCCAGATGTTCTTTGTCCACATGTTGACTGGAATGGAATCTGGTGTGCTCATGCTCATGGCCCTGGACCGTTATGTAGCCATCTGCTATCCTCTGCGTTATACCACCATCCTCACCAACCCTGTGATTGCTAAGGCTGGTTTTGCTACTTTCTTGAGGAGTGTGATGCTCATCTTTCCATTCACTGTCCTTACCAAGCGCTTGCCCTATTGCCGAGGCACGCTTATTGCCCACACTTACTGTGATCACATGTCTGTGGCCAAAGTATCCTGTGGCAATGCCAAAGTTAATGCAATCTATGGCCTTATGGTTGCCCTACTGATTGGTGTGTTTGATATTTGCTGTATATCTGTGTCTTACACTATGATATTGCGAGCAGTGGTGAGTCTGTCCTCTGCAGATGCTCGGCACAAGGCCTTTAGCACCTGTACATCTCACATCTGTGCTATTGTGATCACTTACATTCCTGCCTTTTTTACTTTCTTCACTCATCGTTTTGGAGGACACACTATTCCCCACCACATCCACATCATAGTGGCCAATCTTTACCTGCTACTGCCTCCTACCCTGAACCCAATTGTTTATGGAGTCAAGACCAAGCAGATTCGTGAAAGTGTAATCAAATTTTTATTTGGAGACAAAATGGGCATTACTTAAGACCAATGACCAATGACAATTGCTTGTGATGAGGAAAATAGTGGAGAAAAATGTCATAAAAGATGAGTGAAATAGTATTAAATCATCTAACATGTAAATTTTCTGAAGCCTTTGTGTTATAGGTTATGAAATATTCTTTGTAAGGAAAGTTTGGCTAAAGTATATAATGTAGAAATTAATACACAATGTATTCATTTCAAAAATTCAACTCTTGTAATTTTTGTCTACAAAATTCTACATAGAAATAATATATGGAAATATAATAAATGATGGATGTAGTCTAAATGTCACTCTGTGTTCTGTATTTAAAAGATAAGCTTGCAGTAATTAGGGACAATCTTGTCCTCTCCACTAAGGGAAAACTCTGTTTAGACCAAGAGCATTGCTGATGTAGAAAACATGAGTTCAGTGTTGCAATGGACATAAGACAAACTATATTTTGATATTTTGTGGAGTGCCCAAGTTCTAATTATTTGTTAACATTATGAATACTTGATAGTTTGCTTAAATTACTAAGAGTTCTAGTCTTTCCTAAACATTTTGTTTAAGCTTCATGGATAATGAATCTATAGGATTCTCATTTTAGTGTCTCAAAAATGAGACACTAAAATATTATTAACTAATACTATTGGCTATAAACTTGATCTAACCTGAGGGATGCAAAGCTGAATGTCAAATAATTCCAAATTTCGGGGCACTGAGAATGAACACACTAGCCAGGAAAACATAATGAAACATGTATAAAAAAAGAAGAGATAATTAAAAAATAAATGCAATCTTGAAAAGGACATTTTAGTGGACAACAGTTAGAATATTTCATTGGTTTGGAATTCAGATAATCTAAAGGTTAAAATCTTTTATTTCTGAGGATTAGACATTGCCATTTTAATGAATTCCTGTATGTCTATAAATGTCAACTTCTGTACTTTTTCAATTATGACAAAAGCTTACCAGTAAAATGTATCTGGATAACTAAATATGCTAGCTTTTAAAGAAATAGCACAGCATAGTCTATAGTCTAATCATTTATTTGTGCTATTATTTATCAGCTATTAATTTCAACTCAGAATCATTCTGAACATTAGGATCTAATGAGAAATCTTTCCTCAGTAGAGGATTAGTTTTTGTTTTCTCTCTCTCTCTCTCTCTCTCTCTATATATATATATATATATATATATATATACACTATTTTATTTTATTTTATTGGGTTTTCAAGACAAGGTTTCTCTGTGTAACAGCTCTGTCCTGGAACTCACTCTATATACAAGCTGGCTTCTCTCTCTCTCTCTCTCTCTCTCTCTCTCTCTCTCTCTCCCTCTCTCTCTCTCTCTCTCCCTCTCTCTCTCTCTCTCTCTCCCTCTCTCTCTCTCTCCTGAACATAGATTACTAAAACAACATGAACAGGAAGCCAGCAAGCTAAAGTATCATATCTACACAGAAGTAAATAGGTTATGTCCTTTTTTCTTTAATTAGTTAGACTTAGGCCAAGTCCTATTACTTTTTTTTTACTATGGAACACAGGAAAATCCATAAAATGTTACCAAGATTGAGACAAACATATAATTATTGTTGTATTGTTTTTCATCATACAGGTTGGTGAATTATGTTTACCTTCACCATTCTTGAAGAATTCAACATCATCTTTTGTCAGATTCTTATGAATGTGGAAGTTTGACCTTGGAAATAAGTAGCAGTTTTCTGTTTTATTTTTTATTTTTGTTTGTTTGTTTTTCTCCCTATTTTCTCTTCAGTTACTTTGATTACTTACATAACAAATCAGCCCAGTGTTAGTAGCTGAAAATGGCAGTAGTGATGTACTCTTTTGCCTCACTGTTTTTGTGAGCTGGGACTTCTGGAATGGCTAAGCTGAGCAGTTCTAGGTAAAGGATTCTGAAGAGGTCACATGCTGGACTAGTACAGTCTCAAGGGCTATTCTCTCCATGGTGTCAGCTGGGCTAGAAGGTGCAAACAAATAATCTTCCTAAGGCTTGTATTAACCCTGTGTGTTCTTGGTGTTTTCCCCCAACTTTCCTCTCCTATCTTCCCAGGTACCTCTCCCACATATCTATCTCCTCTTTAAAATGGTCCCATTTATAATTTCATCTAGCCAAGTTGGCCTCAGACTCTCTCAGTTTGCTTCTACTCCTACCTCCTCGGTTCTGGGATTGTAGCTGTTCCCTTTATTCTCTGGGTTTTTCTTTTTTTTTGAGGGGGGACTTACATGATATTGAACTATGCCCTCTGAATGTCAATGACAGTTGTGTGGCTTGGGCAGTTTGTGGGGACTCTGGCAATGGACTAGGATTTATCCCTAGTGCATGAACTGGCTTTCTGGAACCCATTCCATATACAGAGATACCTTGGTCAGCCTTGATACTGCCAGGGAGGAGCCTGATACTGCCTCAACTTGATATCCCAGACCTTATTGACTTTCCATTGGAAGTCTTATCCTCCTTGAGGAGTGGATGTTGGTGTAGTATGAGGGGAATCTTGGGGATGAGTGAGAGGAGGAGAAGGAAGGAGAACTTTAATTGGTATATAAAAAACTTTTAAATGGAAAAAAATGTCAAGAAAGGAACAGTTTTCTATGGCTGAGCTTTTGTTGGCTTCTCACAAACACACCAGTGTAGGTCAAACACTTTTACTTCTTTTTTCTCTAAAATTTTCCATTCAGTATAATTTGATCACATTCTTCCCTTCTCTCAACTCTTCCCAGATCCTCCTTGCCTTCCTATCCACTCAATTTCATGCTCTTTGTCTCTCTCAAAAAACAAACCAGAACCAAACAACCAGCAACAAAACCAAAAATAGTAAGACATAATACACCAAACAAAAAAATAATCAGAAATCAGGGAGTCCATTTTTGTTTGCTAACTCCTCCTGGGCCTGGGCTTGCCTTGGAATATGGTTGATATGCACAGTGACATTCTATTGGAGGAAATTGATTTTCTCTTTCCCAGCATGTATCAATCACAAATAGCCTTTTGGTTATGGGTGGAGAATTGTGTCTATTTGCCCTTTCAGTACTTGAATTTTGTCTGATTTAAACATGTGCAGGTCATGTCTGTGCTGTCATAGCCTCTATGAGTTCATCCTGCATCAGTCTGGTTATGTCTGCAATACATATTTCCTTGGATTCATCCAACCCTCTTCTCCATATTTCTGAGCCTTGAGACATGTGGTGAAAGATATGCTATTTAAGACTGAGTGCAAACTGAATCCAAGAATATATCAAAAAAATTATCCACCATGATCAAGTAGGCTTCATCACAGAGATGCAAGGATGCTTCAATATGCAAAAAACTGTAAATGTCATCCATTATATAAACAACCTGGAAGAAAAAACATATGATCATCTTATTAGATGCTAAAAAAGCCTTTGACAAAATCCAATACCCTTTCATGATAAAATTCCTGGAAAGATCAGGAATACAGGGAAAATACCTAATATAATAAAGGTAATATATAACAAGGTAAAGGTCAACATCAAACTGAACAGAAAAAAACTCAAAGCAATCCCATTAAAATCAGTAATAAGGCAAGGCTGTCCTCTCTCCCCATGTCTATTCAATATAGTTCCCCAAGTCATAGCTAAAGTAATAAAGGAACAAAAAATAATTAAGGGGATATCAATTGGTAAGAAAGAAGTCAAACTATCACTATTTGCAGATGATATGATATTATACATAACTGACTCCCAAAATTCTACCAGGGAACTCCTATAGCTGAAAAACACCTTCAGCAATATAGCACAGTACAAGATTAACTAAAACAATCAATAGCCCTCCTATACACAAATGATAAAAAGGGCTGAAAAATGAGAGAAACATCATCTTTTACAATAGCTACAAATAGTATTAAATATCTTAGGGTAATTCTAACCAAACAAGTGACAGACCTATATGACAAGAACTTTAAGTCATTGAAGAAAGAAATTCAAGAAGATGTCAGCAAATGGAAAGATCTCCCATGCTCCTGGATAGGTAGGATCAACATAGTAAAAATGAAAATTTTACCAAAAGCAATATACAGATTCAATGCACTCCCCATCAAAATCCCAACACAATATTTCACAGACCTTGAAATAACAATACTCAACATTGTATAAAATTGACAAGAAACTCAAGACTGCCAAAACAATCTAGAAATGGTGGCAACTTCTTACTTGGGCTCTCAGCACTGAGGAGACAGAGACAGAAAGATTCCAGGGCTTTCTGGACAGCCAGCCTAGACAACTTGACAAGTTTTGGGCCAGTTATCTCAGAAAACATAAACAAAAAAAGGAAAGGTGGAAAGTACCTGAGGAATACCCACTGTCCTGTGGCCTACACACTTACCTGGTTGCAATGCAGAGGAAGAACAGTAGAGTTTGAAGGCAAAAAGGATGGTATTGTGTTATGTGGCAGTCGTGGATGAAACTGGAAGTCAAGTCAAATAAATAAATCAGATATAATGCATCTTCCAACACTTACTGTTAAATCTAAAATGGTGTCAAATCTCATTTCTACATAAAACATAGTAAAGTAAATAGAGGAAAGTGCAAACTACTCATTTGACAATGGTGGCACAAGTCTTTGTTCTTGAAAATTAAGCTCTATCATATGGGGAAAGGCTGCATATCTTATAAAATTGCGAGATATACAGCAGTTTATACCTGATATTCTAGCTTCTAGATAAAAATTGAGGCAGTTTTACTATAGCTCACATTAGGCAGAAACTCACTCTGTCCAGGTCTGCCTCAAACTTAGGATCCTTTTGCATCTATTTTTGAAGTTCCAGAGTTACAGCTGTTAACAACCATACCCAGCACTAGTTTCTACTAGTATTAATTGTGCCAAAGACCTCAAAAGTTTACATGTAGATAGTAGGCCTCTTTCCTATTGATTTAAATTACTTAGGCTAATCTTCAATGCAGGCCTATGACATTCAAAGCCCTACCCTTCAAAGAGCATATAGAACAATTATGTGTCCTTGTTAACTCTTGGAAAATAATAAGCTTTTCTTAAAAAGTTAAACAAGCCTAATATGTTTATAAAGATGATTTGTATGTGTGGTTATTTTTCACTTAGTGGAGTACAAACTTGTCATTCATTGACCAAGACAGAATTCATGGAAATACTGTGATAAGTTTGTAGCTAATCCTGTCTGTTTGGTAAATCACAATCATTAGTAGAGGCTTTTGGAAGGCAGCAAACAATGAAGCTACTGACTATACTGTGCTTATTCTTTGTGTTATGGTTTCATTTTTCTTATCTCTGTATATTCACATACTGTACATTCACACAAATGAGGAACTATTGGAAAGGGAGTTTCTGAGGGAGGGAGAGAGTTTGTTTCAGATGAGGCTCCTAATAGACTGTTTTCTAGTGGAAGCCCCTACACTCAAGCACTTACTGACAGCACTAAGGGACTTAGTATCTCTTAAAAAGAGTTTGTGAAGTTGGGAGGGAGAAGAGGAGGGATGCAAGGAATTGGAAGGAGGAACAAGAACTGGGTTAGTTCAAAACACATTATATTCACATATGAGATTCTCAACCAAAATTAAAATGGAAAAAAATGATTGTGATATGAACAATAACTAATAAAGTAGCAGTTTAGGAAAAGTTAATTCGTGTTTAGTTTGTGTTTATATATGGCTAATTGTGAGGGTACCTGTTCAAGTCGACCAAACCCAACAGAGTAATTCTAAAACACAAAACCTTTATCAATGACAATTTCATAGGTTATATTACAAACGTTGTGAATTGGTTAAAGTTCCTTAAAAACCTCAGGTTCTGCTTCCAAACATGTGACAATGATATTGTAAAATATCCATGGTATAATTAATATATTTCCTAGGAGTTTGGCTGTATGTCATGTGATACTAAAATATATTCTTCATATTAGCTGGTAAGAATATGATTCTATCAACATAATTTCTACATAGCCATAATGCTTTCATCAAAACATTCTGATGACTTCAAGTATCTCTCAACATGCCTTCTCACTCATTTTCTCTTTGCAATTGGTTATATTTCTGGAAATGCCTTCATTGTTTTACTTCCATGTATTTTTGGTCGTCTTTTCCACTGTCACTGTTGCTCTGCAGTTTCTCCCTCTACATTTCAGCTGGATAAGGCAGCCAGGCTTAGGCTTCCTTGCTCAGCAGACTGTCCAGATGCTCTTCATGTATCTTTCCCTCTCTTCTTCAGCAGATGTCACATAGTGATAGTGCATCTTTCAGAATGCCTCAAAACTCAGATTGTGGTGACCTCTAGTACCTACACCACTCCAGCTTCCCTCATGCACACACACATTTGCATTGCTACTGGCATCAGATTTCACCAAACTCCAGAATTTCCAGACTAAAAGTGACACAGACATTGTCCCTAGAGTGATAAATGTCATATTACTATGAGGCATAAATCTTGAAAAGATCTGGAAACTCAAAAGAAACTTCCAGGGCAAGTGTACCTGCTTCCCTGCAATGCTGGGTCAGTGTGTTCCTCTGCCTTCCTATGCCATCTTGAGACTATCAGACACATCATTTCCCTCACATACATACATATGTACCCTCCTCACATACCTAAGCATATGTGCATCAGTCACCAAGGGTTCACTTGAGTTTAGTTATTTCAGTACCCCTGTTCTGTATGTGTTCCATGAGCTATGACTAAGATAACTTATATTAAAAAGCATTCTTATTTCCCTATCTTCTTTCTGTCTATAAAAGTAAGGATTTTGTATTCAACATTCTGTTTTTGTTTTTGTGAATCTGATAGCAGAGCATTCACGTGTATTTTCTACTGAGCTCACAGCTTGAATTTTTCAAATTTCTGCCTTGATAATTTTCTGGATATTTATGTTAAACACAAACTTTGTGAGAAGATATTTATCTCTCACTCAAATATCTTTTTGTTTAACAAAAAGTTTGATCACTCCTTCACGGATCTGCTTGGTCTTTACTCCATACACAATTGGATTCAAGGTGGGAGGCAGCAACAAGTACAGGTTGGCTATTAAAATGTGGACATGATGGGGTATAGTGCTTCCCCCAAAGCGATGAGTAAAGAAGTTGAAGAAGGCTGGGACATAGGTGATAACAATTGCACATATGTGTGATGTGCAAGTACTGAAGGCTTTCTGGCGAGCATCTGCAGAAGATAGCTTCACCACAGCGTGGATAATCATGGCATAAGACATGGAAATACAAAACATATCAAAGCCCCCAATAAATATAGCAGCTATAAGACCATAGATAGCATTAATCTTAATATTGCCGCAAGATAGTTTGGCCACAGCCATGTGGTCACAATAGGTATGGTGGATGAGGTTTCCTCTACAGTATGGAAGACGCTTGATCAGGAAAGCAAAGGGGACCATGAGTAACACACTTCGAATGAGTGTCACCAATCCAACCTTGGTAATCATAGTGTTGGTGAGGATGGTGGAATAGCGTAATGGATAGCATATAGCCACATAGCGGTCAAGAGCCATGAGCATGAGCACACCAGACTCCATGCCTGTTAACATGTGGATGAAAAACATCTGAGCAAGGCAGGCATTGAAATCAATCTCCTTGAGACTGAACCAAAAGATGCATAACATACTGGGGACAATTGTATTACACCCAGAAATATCTGTAGCAGAGAGCATGGCTAGAAAGTAGTACATGGGCCGATGCAGGGTCTCCTCATGGATGATGAGGTAGATAAGTCCACAGTTGCCTGTGACAGCAGTGAGGTACATAAAGCAGAATGGCATGGAGATCCAGATGTGTGAGGCTTCTAACCCAGGAATCCCATTGAGGATAAAGTATCTTGGTGTCAGGCTAGAGGTGTTGGCCCAACTCATAGTGATCAGGAGAAAAATAGGTCACAGTTTGTGGAGGTGATAGTGTCCTGTGTTGAAGACAGCAGTGAAAACTTTTTCTAGACACAACATAGAAGGATTTTTCACAACATAAATAATGAAGAAGAAATATGCATTTTGTATCCAGACTACATTCTTCTATCCTACTATATATTCCTAGTTTGCTACTAAATTAAGAGTGCAAATTGGTGTCCAGTTCCTGGGCTGGCTTTATACTGTCAAATCTATTGACACATATCACTCATATTACCAGGCCAGTCACTAGTGCTTGATTTTTTTCCTTCAATCGATTTCTAAATTATGTATTTTTTTTAAATAACATTGAATTTATGAAATCACATAATTCCCTTATACAGGAAGCCTTTTCAGGGTGTCTTCTGGTACATCTACTAAATCATGTGAGCATTATACACTATGCAAATCTATTATGAGGTTGACATGGTTAAATGCCTGTCCAAACATAGTAAGTCTGAATTTTCCAAATCTGAGAAATCAAAGGCAGAAGTGTGAACATGATTTTGTACACAAGGCAAAAAATAAATGCAAAGGTACAACATATAGAGCATAGTCATCCATATTGTCCATTATATCTTCTTTTTTCTTGCTGGTAAAGAGAATTTTTTTAACAAAATCTATATTTTACCAATAATTTTTTAAACTTTAACTCTTTCTGATGTAACTCTTCAAATCCATGTAGCTGTGAATCAAACACATTTATGTCATTTATAATGGTCACAGAGAAATAAGCTTACATGTATATTATGCTGTCTGTCAAGCTATAAACTAAGTATGTCCTTCTTTTGTCTTTCTGTCATCATCACAAAAACATCCTTGGGCTCTTGTATCCAGGATGAAGCCTTAACTAAGCTTTAACCAGTGCTTAAGGAACACTTGCTTCATCTTTCTTTTCTACTTTAAGAACCTGGCTTCGTAGAAAATCTTCCTAATGAGAACCACTAGACTCTAGTATGTTTCTGGGGCAACGTGCACATTGTTTACTTTGAATTGAACTCTTAGTTTTTGCTTAGCTTACATTATCAAGTTAGAGTATCAATTTTCCTTAGGCAGATCTTATATCTTCTATGTTATTTGAATCTGCAAACACCATTTTCCTGATTTCAATTGCTTCGTTTTCTCTTTTTGTTCTGGCATAACTAGATATTTATCCATTTTTTTCAGCTTAAATGTTGCTCATATGCAAATTCAGAACATTTCAAAAGCATTTTCACCAAATGTAAAACGCTTTTAATAATAAATTATGAAAAAATTCAACACAACTCAGAATACCAAAACAAACTATATAACACTAATCCAAACAATTATTTATTGTTAGTGTAATTTTTTTCTATAAGAGAAATTTAAATAGAATCATGTCTAACAGTTATTTACTACTTTCTATATCCTTTTCATCTCATTCAGGGCAAAATACAGCATCTTTATATTTGCTTGGAAAATACCATGCAAATAGCATGCCTTTAAATCTCTGAATGTGCCTACCTGCCCTAAATGAGACTGCATTTGTCCATCTATACATATTGCAGGCTTCTTAAACTCAAGAAATATATGCTTTTAGACACATCCCCTTGTCATTTAAACAGCTCACCATCTTCTTCTGAGGACTGTGACATGTGCTTTCAACAGTTCCAGATGTCTGCACAGAGTTAACACAAATCTTTTCCAACTTTGAACTTAATATTGTAACCCTAAGATTTCATATCCCTTCCACAGTCTTGGCTTCATACCACCTGTTCTAGCTTTTCCATCTCTTTAGTAACTGGGGCTACATGTTGCTACTCCATGGAATGGAAATTTATATCTATTTTATTCACTAATATATGCAGCACATGGAAAATGTATGATGAAATGATGAGTCAATGAATTCCCAAACTCCTTGTGGTGTTATTACTTGATAATAAACATCTTAACAAACATTTAAAACAAACATTGATAAATAAGAATTCATCTCAAAGAAATCAAACTTGGTCTCAGGATGTCTTCAATCACCTTCAAGGCTTTTTAAAAATATAATCACAGCTATTTATAATTGGAAAGTATATATAATTGATCTATATAGTTACCTTTGTATTATTTACACACTTTAAGAATATATACATGCGAGTATACAAATATATAGTTCTATGTATGTATATACAATATATATTGTCAAAAAATAAATCTGGGTTCATATAATATTGCCCATCCCAGCAGACAAAATATCCTAGGGAGACTGAGAAGTCACTGAAAGTCACTGTGAAGTCACTGAAATTACATGTTCCCATGGAAAGGAAAGTAGCCTGTGTCTGGAAAGTGCTTGTCAGTAAGGCTGGTTACATAATCACAGGAATTCCTTATTCTCCCTGCATTCATGCATTTTGCTTGATAAAAATTCTTTCTAGTTTCTAAGGAGCACTCCACCACATGTGGAAAGGACAGACAGGCTTCTTTAATTAAACAGAAATTAACTTGTCAGTGTAGTATCTTCAGTCCCTGTCACATCAGCTTATTGGAGTCTCCAACTCCTAGTAACCAAACTGCACCTGATTTTTACCCCTTTCTCTCTATATTGAAAGCAACTTACAAACTTGAGGAATTCTAGAAAGTGAGATAATTCTCTGTCTTCCATGCTTAACTACCTGATTCTTGTCCCTGTCTAATAGTAGTATTTTTATGTATCCTACACATTTACTTTTTTCTGGGCTATACAAACTCACCGCAATGCTACCTGGTTTTAAATCCCCATTCCTGACTGCTACCACTAAGAAAGAACTGTGTTATATTTAAATAATGAGCCTTTATAACAAGTTTAATATTTTCTCTGGAGACATTTCAAATAATGGACAAAATATGATATATTAGGGGCAAGTAGAGGTCCCATAGGCCTCCGATGGAGACGAGGTAAAGTTATCACTGTGAAAACAAGATCTATATTTAGAACACATTTGAGCAGAGCATAGGAAACTCCCAAATTGAGCTATGTTTTCCCTAATGAGACATGGGAAGGAAGGCAGACTTTCAGGCTGTGGCTGATCAAGCTCAGTTTCATAATTTTATCATATATCATGCATGCATCTCAAAGTTGAATAAAATTATTGAGGGAAGAGTTTCTTAACCTTTATGTTAAGGTAGATATTATAATAGAATAAATTAAAATACATTTTCTGCAGTCACATCAGTTCATATATTCATGGGGAACAGTGCACGATTTTTCCACCCTCATTCTTCCCCACTTTGATACAAAAGTATCACCTTTTAAAAATTCTAATTCCATACAGTAGCCCTTGATCATATTTAAGGTATACTGAAAGTTGGCTTGATTTTTATCAGAAGTGAACACATTTCCGATCTAGAATCATGGACTAGCATAAACAGCTTAGTATTAACCTTTGGGTAAGTGGAAGTGTTTAATCTACAGAAGTTGAAAGCAATGAGCAGCAATTCAGCGCAGTAGTGCAGCTTTCTTTTAGAACAGCTACCATTGCCAGAAGTTCAAAGAATATAGAATTTTTTGGTAATGAGAAGATCACAGTAAGGGCTAGGGAAGCAATTCAATTAGTAGTGCTTGCCTTGCATACATTAAGTCTTGGGTTTGATCCTCAGTGCCACATAAACCAGAATTAGTAGTATCTATTATCTCAACACTCAGTACATAAAGACAGAGGAATCACAAGTTCAAGGTCATTCTCAACTGCACAATGAGATCAAGGCCAGCCTGGGATACATGAGACCTCATCTCCAAATGAGCAAAAGAAAAACAAAGTATGAAGTACAAACATTAAGTTATAAGTCACGAGTTTCATTTCATTATATAGCAGAGAGTGATAATAAATGACAAACTAGGAGTAAACGATCCTCTGAAAATATGCCTTTGTACACTGTTAGTAGCATTTGCTAACCCAATAGATCAACAAACACATAGAAATCAACAATGCTCCAATTTCTAGGAACTTTTAGAAATCCCAAACCAGAGACTAGATTACAGCGTCCTTGCTTATCAGGATCCTTTTCTGGTTTTCCTTTATGTTTTTCAATAGAAATGGTGTACATAAAACATACCTGCTCATTACTTGTGTAATTACTGTTCAGATTTTTATAGTTATTATGTAATACTCAAGATATATGAAAAATAGAGGAATATATGTGACTAACAATATGTTTATATATACACACATTAGTATATTTGAAAAGATTGACAAAGTCAGATATTAGTGAGGATATGGAGCAATTGGCACACTCAAGCACAATTAGTAGAGATGTTAGTAGTAAAATCAAGTGCATTTTACCAATATGAATTGTGTCTTAATCTATAACAAGATGTCATTAGGAGTTGGTTTAATGCCTATTTAGCAGCATAACAATAGTAGGTTATTTCCTAGAGTGGTAGTTTGAATGTACTTGGCCTCCCATAATCTCATAGGTAGTTTCACTATTAAAGGGTGTGGCTTTGTTGTTTTGGGCATGGCCTTGTTGGAGGAAATGTGTCACACGAGGTCAGGCTCAGAGGCTTCCCATGCTCAGAATACTGCCCAGTGTCTCAGTCAACTTCCTGTTGCATGCAAGCTGTAGGGCTCTCAGCTCCTCTTCCAGCACCAGTCTGCCTGCATGCTGCCATGCTCCCCACCATAATGATGATGAACTGAACCTCTGAAATGGTGAGTTCCCTCAATTAAATGTTTTCTTTGTAAGAGTTGCTTTGGTCATGGTGTCTCTTCACAGAAATAAAAACCTTAATTAATTGATACCAGGGACTAGGGTATTGCTGTGATAGACCTGGCCGTGCATTTGTTGGAGTAATATGGATTTTAGGGCTGTGGATTAGAAAAGCAGCTTGATGTTTTAAGTACTGTTTAATAGGCCCTACTAGTAGCAACATGGGAGACAGTGGTGCTGAGTGATTTGGTGAACTATGTGGCCTTACTCAAGACGTTTCAGAGAAAAAGAATCTTAGTATGTTGCCTAGAAATCATTCTGGTGATATTTTTGGTGAAGAAAGTAGTTTCATTTTGTCCTTATCCAAAAAGTCTGCTACAGTAAAGAGTTTTAGATTACATCAGTTGGCAAAGGAAATTTCAAAACAGCCTAGTATAGACATTGTTTTGTAATTATTAGTGTTAACTCTAACGAAGATTTATAATAAAAATTAGCAAGGTAAACAAAGTAAATTACAAAATGTAAATTTTGAGGAGAAAAACAGCCCAGGAAGTATAATGAAGTTAAATCCTGTGTGCAAGAAGATAAATGGATTAAGAAATGTAATAAATGCAATGGTGAATGGTGACCTTATAGCAAGATCTCTCCCAGCAAGTTTTTATCATGTGAAAAGGAATTAAAGAAAAGTTTAGAGCTAGTTGTAGTGGTGTGCACTTTTAACTTCGGCACTGGGAACTCAGAAGTTTGAGTATCTATGAGTTTGAAAGCAGCCTCATCTGCAGAGCAAGTTTCCGGACAGTCAACCTTAGGCAGTCAATGAAAGAAAGCCAATGAAGGTGTAATTGAATGAGGGGGCCTTGCTCCAGATACAGCAAGAAGCAGAACTTGGCAGCTTCAGCCACATGGTTCTAACTTTAAAATTAAGAATAGAAGAAACACCCTACGGAATTTGCCTATGTTCTTAAAGAAAGCCAATAAGGCCAGGCATGTACCTAGGATATCCCTTAATAGAGGCCTAGTAGAAAGGCCATTGTGTGAAGCTGTTAATTTGAAGCTTGGATTTACTTGGAGAGCCCAAGATGTTAGCGATGTCAGAGTCATAGGATACCTGACAAGGAGAGCTGCTAACAGGAAGTGGAACAGCCAAGGAGAAATTAGTGTGTTGCAGTCAGCAAAGTTAAGTGGAGTTGGAAATTTGAAATGTGTTCCAACATTGGACAAGAAGGTGCAGAGTTTGGAGTTTGCCCAGCTGTTTTTTGGTCTTGTTTTAGCTCAGTATTTTGACACTATGCTCCCTCCCCCACATTTTGGAATGGTAGTGTACATCCCATGCCATTATATGTTGGAAGTATGTGATCTACTTTTTTATTTTAATTTTACAGAGGGATTACAGTTAAAAACTTGCCATGAGTCTCAGGAGAGACTTTGGACTTTAAAACATTGTTGAGACTGTTAGACCATGAGGACTTTTAAAGTTGGATTAAAGGCATTTTGCATTATTATATTGTTACAAGTTTGTGTGGTACAGGGAGTGAAATGTGATAGTTTGAAAGTAATTGACCCTCATAATCTCAAAGGGAGTATTTGGATGTGGGTCTCCGAATTTGCTGCCATCAGTTGATAGATAATGCTCTTTTGATGACAGTTCGATCACACATCAATCTATGACCAGAATATCATCAGGGTACATTTCATTGTTTTTTGTTGCTGTTGTTGCTGCTGCTGTTTGCTTTGTTTCATTTTGCTGCTTATGTCTTGACCCAGGAGAGCTGGATCTCTGGGCTGTCTTGCCTTTAGTTCCTGGCCTTTCAGACAGTGTCAGGCATAGGCTCCTTCTTGTGGCATGGGCCGTAAGTTGGATCAATTATGGGTTGCCTGCTCACAAGAGTTCTGCACCACTATTAGCCCAGAATGTTTTTCAGGCAGGACAAATGATAATTTGAAGATTTTTATGGCTGGTATGGCAGGAGCTTTGCCTGGCTATAAAAGATGGCCAGTTTGGACTCCATATGCTTCACAACTAGGAAACTTGGCTACAGTCATTCCCATGGATTCAGGGAGTTTTCACTGCAGTGTTTCTACATCATCCCTGAAATGTCTCCCAATTCCAGTCATATCTCCCAGTACTCTATTCCCTTCTTTCCTCCTACCCCCTACCTGATCCCTTCTGTTCTCATCCTCACCTGCCACCAGTCCTCTAGCAAAATCTATTGTGCTTCACCTTCCCAGAGAGATCCATGCATTCCACATCAAGCCCTTCTTGTTACTTAGACTCCAAGGTAATTGCATTGCAGCATGATTGTTCTTTATTTAGTTGCTAATGTCCACTTACAAGGGAGTGAATACCATGTTTGTCTTTCTGGGTCTCTGTTATCTCACTCAAGATGATCTTTGCAGTGGAATAATACTTTTGTACACTATTAGAATATGTTTCTCTCATTGTTAGTAAAAAGCTTCTTGGCCAATAGCTACACAAGATTTTTGAGACAGAGAGAATGCTGGAAAGAAAGACAGAGTCTGAGGAGTCTCAAGTCAGACACAGAGGAAGCAGGATGTGTATAAAACAAGATATGAAGGCATAAACCATATGGTAGAACTTAGATAAGAAATATGGGTTAACTTAAGTTGTAAGGGCTAGTTTAAGTAAGCTTGAGCTAGTGTCTGAGTATTTCTACTTAATTTTGTCTGGCTGAGTATTTCTACTTAATTTTGTCTCTATGTTGGTAATTTAGAAACTGAAGGGAAAGAAAGAAATGTTTGCCTACAAATGACATTCCAACATGGTGTATCTACATCTACAAAAGACCTGAGAAAGCTTTAAAAAGGTTCTAAAGACACAAAAACTGAGCCAAATTCAACTTCCCAATCTCATATCTTTCATGCTGGCCTCAGTACAGAGATACATTTCTTGTGAGCTGCCACCACACCAGAGCTAAACTGCATGGTAGATTCCTACAGTTTCTTACAATGACCAAAATACAGAGAGGTGTCTCATAGCTGCTGCCTGTGCGCTTGAAACACAAGCACACTCCATGGCAGGTTTGGAGTTTTAATAATGCAAACAGAAAAGGTTATAGATGCTCAGTAAAGAGAGATTCAAATAAAAAACAAAAGCATTTTTTCAAAACCTAAATATGTTACTGTGTGTTTTAAAAATGTGCATGGGCTTGGGAGAGAAAAGAACAAAAAGATATAAATAGTCTCTCTCTTTATATATATGTATAGAAAATAATAATAAAATACTTTAAAAAGGAGTAATATTTTTAAAGAAGGAGTAAAGTAATATATAGAAAAAATCCACATGAAGATAGAAAATACACAGAGAGTCCAGATCCTCTATGTTACTGGGTTATTTTTAATTTTTGGCTGTTAGGAGACACTGGACTATGATAGCTGCTAGATTAAGCCAACTTATATATTTTAAAAATATCTTGGGGAGAGTGGTTCCCAGTTTTCTGAGAAACTGCAATACCGCATTACAGAGAGGCTGAACAAGCTGACACTCCCACCAACAATAAAGAAATCTTCCACTTGCTCTGCTGTTGGGAGCTGCTGCACCTTAAAGATGGCGCTGGCTCCTGTCCCCCACCCACCTGATGGCGAATGCTTCTAGTAATAATTAACTATCTGCTGAATTAACTA
This sequence comes from Sigmodon hispidus, assembly GCA_004025045.1. Classification (NCBI taxonomy): domain Eukaryota; kingdom Metazoa; phylum Chordata; class Mammalia; order Rodentia; family Cricetidae; genus Sigmodon; species Sigmodon hispidus. The sequence goes on along the minus strand of PVIH01023793.1, from coordinate 7,193 downwards.
GCTTGTTTCTGTGTGCGTGGCCCTATGGTGAAAGCCCACATGGCATTAGCTGAGTGAAGGACTTTGAGCTTAAAACTGACTGCACGGTTTGGGACTTTGGCTACTGCTGCAAGAAGTATCTGTAACAATAAAGGACCTGGTCAATTACCACGGAAGAATCCTGGTGTTGTGTCTTTTCCTGCTGGTCGGGATTTGGCGCGGCACAGCTGGTGGCCCGGACGGGGAAGAAAAAACTCCCCCACTGAGGATTCAGAACTGTGGTAAGCAGGGGGGCTGAGCCGGAAAAGTCTCACGGGGCATTTAGTGAGACCTGCGTGAAGCAGGAATTCCGCTTGTGGATAAAAGCGGAGGATCCGGGAGGCCACGGACCCGTGGCTGTAACCTGATCAGGAACTCTCGGGCTGTCTGAACTAGGATCGGGAACATATTCAGGGGACACAGGTAACTAGGAGACCCAGAAATGGGAGTTAATCAATCACATCCGATCATGATAGCTTTAAAGGAATTGCTAAAGACCAATGGGGTGAAAATGAAAGCACAGAATTTGCAGGCATTCTTAGATACTATGGACCATTGTGCACCTTGGTTCTTAGTGAGTGGCTCTCTAACAGGAAGCTCCTGGGAGAAACTGGGCAGAGACCTTGCTCGCGCCCAGAAAGAGGGCAGCCTCCCCCCTGGAGTTATGCCTATCTGGTTGATGGTTAGGGAATGCCTAGACAATCATGCAGGAGCAGCCAAGTTAGAGCGGGGAGCTGAGGAGTTAGAAAAGTTAAGGGAGGAATGGTCAGAAAGAGAATCTCAGAGCCAGGAGCAAGGAGCATGCAGAGGAGGCAATCTTATCCGATATTGTCGTCTCTAGAGGAACTATGTCTTTCATCATCTGGTGATGAGAGACACAGAAGCAATTCGGAGTCAGAACAGGAGCAGGAGGTCAGGCCTGACCGGCACGTTAAGCTGAAAAGGCACAAAGAAAGAGCAAGAGAGACACCTAGTGGAGAGGGGATACCATCAGCACCTTTCGCACCACCTCTGTATCCCTGTGGAGCATGTGTACCAGATTATAGTGGAGTCTGACATGAGGTGCAGAGGGAACTGCGGCCGCGCTTGATGCTGGCTTTCCCAGTATATGAGGACAATCAACAGAATAGGTATCATCAGATGCTAGACTTTAAAACAGTTAAATCTTTGGCTGAATCAGTGAGAACTTATGGGGTGACTGCATCATTCACGCTGGCACAAGTTGCGGCGTTGACAACCTCAGCCATGGCCCCTGGTGATTGGGCGAGCCTAGCTAATGCATGCCTGAATCCGGGACAGTACCTCGACTGGAGGTCATTTATGATAGAATTTGCAGGACAGGAAGCAGCAGCAAACAGACGGGCTGGTAACGCAGCCTGGGATCAGGACATGCTGTTGGGAGCAGGAAGGTTTTCTGATGTTCGCAATCAGACAGGCTACCCACTTCAGGTTTATGAGCAGGTTAACAAGATTGCTCTCAGAGCATGGAAATCGCTCCCTAATAGAGGGGAAGTGAGTGGAAACCTCACTAAAATTATTCAGGGAGCCACAGAGCCTTTTTCAGACTTTGTAGCCAGAATGATGGAAGCAGCAGGGAGGATGTTTGGAGATGCAGCTTATCTATGAACAGTGCACTAAAGAATGTTGCGCTGCCATAACTCCTTATAGACACAGGGACATCGAGGTATGGGTGAAATGCTGCCGAGAGCTAGGAGGGCCCCTGTCTAATGCAGGGCTTGCTGCAGCAGTGATGCAGCTCTCTAGAGCTAAGAGAGGAGGAGACAAAGCCTTAGGTGCATGCTTCTCCTGTGGTAAGTTTGGTCACATGAAACGGGACTGCCCCCTGAGAACAGGGCAGGGCACCTCTGCTGCTATTAATTCTAACCAAAGCCGACTCATGCCAGGGCTATGTCCTAGATGCAAGAAAGGGCGCCACTGGGCTAATGAGTGCAGGTCAGTGAAGGATGCCAATGGCCAATCATTACCTCAGTCACATCCTAGCCAGCCAAAAAACGGGAGGTGGGGCCCCCGCACCCAGGGCCCTCAAATATATGGGGCAATCGAGCAGAACAATCGCCAGGTACCTGCCAACAAGAGGCCATTGTTCGATCCACCACACGGCCAAGGAGAGCCACTACAGGTGCAGCAGGACTGGACCTCTGCGCCATCACCCGACTCATATTAACCCCTCAGATGGGGGTGCAACTTATTGAGTCAGATTTTAGAGGGCCCCTACCACCTGACACTGTAGGACTTCTGTTAGGCAGATCTTCTTCTACTTTGAAAGGCTTGAAAGTGCATCCAGGTGTAGTGGACCCAGATTACACAGGAGTTATTAAAATTATGGTAGAATTCCCAAAAGGAATTTTTCCAATATCACCAGGAGACAGAATAGCACAGCTGTTAGTATTGTCCAGTCTACATGGCAAGTTTCAGGCTAGCAATAAAAAAAGAGGAGAGCAGGTGTTTGGCTCTACAGGAATTGATATTGCCTGCTTGAGCCTGGACCTCGATGACAGACCCATAATGACCTTGACAGTGGATGGAAAGAGGATTACTGGGCTGCTAGACACAGGTGCTGACAAAAGTATTATTGCAAAAAAAAGACTGGCCATCAGGGTGGCCAGTTCGAATCTCCAGTCAGACTTTGCAAGGGTTAGGGTACGCACAAGCTCCTGCTGTAAGTGCTAGAGAGCTACAATGGGTTAGTGAAGAAGGCCAGAGAGAAAAGATACAACCTTACACCTTAGAGCTTCCTATTACCCTGTGGGGAAGAGACATTTTAAAAGATCGAAAATTCAAACTTACAAATGAATACTCGCCTGAGACTCAGACAATCATGAGAAACATGAGATATGTCCCCGGAAGAGGGATAGGCAAATGCCTTCAAGGCATCACAGATCCCATAGAGGCCCACCCTAAGCATGACCGTAACGGGCTGGGTTTTTCCTAGGGGCCACTGGGGATAGTATTCCCATAACTTGGAAGACTGAGGAGCCAGTATGGGTTCCTCAGTGGCCGTTAACTGAAGAAAAATGCAGGCAGCCTCAGAACTAGTTGCAGAGCAGTTAGCACAAGGGCATATTAAATCATCCACCTCGCCTTGGAACACACCCATCTTAGTCATAAAAAAGAAATCAGGTAAATGGAGATTACTGCATGATTTGAGAGCCATCAATGCCCAAATGCAACTCATAGGGCCAGTCCAGTGTGGACTGCCATTGCTTACTACTCTACCTTCACATTGGCCCATTATTGGGTTAGATATTAAAGACTGCTTTTTCTCCATACCACTTTGCCCTCAGGATACAGAGAGATTTGCCTTCACGGTACCATCCTGCAATCATGAGCAGCCTGATCAGCAGTTTGAATGGGTAGTGCTGCCCCAAGGGATGGCTAATAGCCCGACAATGTGTCAAATGTTTGTTGGGAAAGCATTAGAAAAGGTTAGGAGAGAATTCCCTTTAGTAAGATGCCTCCACTATATGGATGATGTGCTAATTACAGCCAGGACTGAACAACTAGTGCAGGAAGCCTAGGATTCAAAAAGCCTTGCAAGCTCATGGTCTATGCATTGCTCAGGAGAAAGTGCAACAGCATCAGATAGTGAATTATTTAGGAGCAAAAATTACTCCAACGGTCGTTAAGCCACAAAAAATAGAGATTAGGAAGGATGGCTTAAAGACTCTTAATGATTTTCAAAGATTGCTAGGAGATATTAATTGGATATGAGGTTATTTGAAATGGCCAAATTATGAACTTAAACCATTATATGACCTGTTGAAGGGGGATCCAGCCCTCGATTCACCTCGACAATTGAATCCAGAGGCCCATAAGGCATTGCAAATAGTAGACCATTGTCTCTCTGAAGCAAAGTTAGTAAGAATAACAGAAGGCCCATTTCAATTATGTATAGTGGATACTTACAGAGAGCCTACTGGAGTATTGTGGCAGGACGGACCGCTGCTCTGGATTCACCCTAGGGTCTCGTCTAGCAAAAGTATAGAGCATTACCCCACAGTAGTTGCACTGCTTGCAGAATTGGGATTGCAACAGACTTTGCAATATTTTGGCCACTATCCAACAACAATAGTAGTGCCTTTTATTGCAGAACAAGTATCAGTGTGGTGTGCAGCCATAGATGAATGGGCAGTCTTGAGATGTACCTTCCCAGGTAACATTGATAATCACTTCCCAGCTGACCCCCTCATGATCTTTTTCAAGCGCCACCCAGTGGTGTTTCCAAAAATTACCAGAGTTCAGCCAATTCCACAGGCATTGAATGTGTTCACAGATGGCTCCAAGACAGGTGTAGGTGCATTTCTAATACAGGGTCAGCAGGTGCAACGCAGGCAATTTGAGCCTGGCACTCCACAAGTAACCGAGTTACAAATTGTGATTGAAGTGTTTAAGCAATGTCCTTTTGCCTTTAATTTGCTTTCTGACTCTAATTATGTAGTGAATGCTTTGAAGATTCTTGAAGTGGCTGGACCGATAAAGGCCTCCAGCACCGTTGCAGCTCTATTCGAGCAGCTTCGAGAGCTTATAATAGGACGTGATTGTCCATTTTATCCCTGCCATATTAGAGCACATACAGGCTTACCTGGACCTCTAGCTGAGGGTAATGCTATAGTTGACCTTGCTACACGCCCAATGCATATGTTTCTTGTTCAGCCTATTCAGATGGCAAAATGCTTTCATGAACAGTTTCATATTAATGCAAAAACCCTGCAGAACAAATTTAAGCTTTCTAGAATGGAGGTCAGACAAATTGTGCTTGACTGAAGCAGTTGCGTGCAGTTTTGCCCTCAACCCTCTTTTGGAGTTAACCCAAGGGGCATATTGCCTTTAAGGGTATGGCAGATGGATGTTACCCATTTTGCTTAATTTGGGACACTTAAATATGTTCATGTTTCTGTAGATACCTGCTCTAGCATTATATATGCCTCTGCCATGTCAAGTGAAAAGGGGCGCCATGTCATAGCCCATTGCCTGGAAGCATGGGCAGCTTGGGGAAAGCCTCAGCAATTAAAGACTGATAATGGACCTGCATATGCAGGGCACCAGTTTGCCAGCTTTTGCAAACAGATGGAAGTTCAGTTGAACCATGGGCTGCCTTATAATCCGCAAGGACAGGGCATTGTGGAAAGGGCCCATCGGACACTTAAAGAATGTTTATTAAAACAAAAAGGGGGAATAGGCCACAGCCACACCCCTAAAGAGAGACTTTCCCTTGCTCTTTTTACCCTAAATTTTTTAAATTTGGATTGTCAAGGCCATTCAGCAGCCGATAGACATCTAGCTCCCCGAGAAGGAGAACAAGGCAGAGTAAAATGGAAGGACATTCTCACAGGCATATGACATGGACCAGACCCAGTTTTGATCTGGGCGAGAGGATCTGTTTGTGTGTTCCCACAGGATCGCCAAGATCCCATTTGGGTTCTAGAGCGTCTGGTAAGAAGAGTGCAGGTCCAAGAGGAACAAGATGTTGCCAGCGATGCAGTACATGATAAAGATGATGCTGATTCTTCAGACTCTACACCGAGAAATGGCGGACCTGAGATGGGGAATCCTGTCGGTATTTCCGAGACCAATGCCAGTCCGCCATGACGCTAGATTGTTCCCCCGATTGTTTAGTGCCAACAGAAGCTTTGGAATTCCCTATTTATCCTTGGATAGTGAGATGGCCCCGATAGCTGAAAATAGATCTTTTTATTTAGAAGGAAACTTGTGTTTTCAGATAGTGAAGAATAGGTCAAATCTTTCCCCATGCATCTTGCTGTATAATCAAACAGCAGGATGGTTTGACTTGCCTAAAAATTCTGGTGGACCTTGTCGCACTGTTAAGGCCACCTGGCTCTCCGGGTGGTGGCCAGCTAAAGGGATGGAACAGATACCTCCCCCTCAACCGGAATGGGCTCCTTATTGCCAGGGAATAAATTGGGGAGGATTCTGGCCATGGACTGGATGTCAGTCCCATGCTGTGGTTAGGGTTGACAAAGCAGGATATTTTTCATTTTCTCCAGAAATCTCCAAGGCGTTTAATGCAACTAATGTGGGTCAGAATTATACTAATCAAAATCCCTCTCAAGGTTATGTTTCTAATCCCTTTGATAACTGGCTACTGTGTGGACTTAATGGTAGCTGTTTGAATGCAGAACCCCTGGCCATGATCGCTGGAGGAGCTCATGGGGTTAGTAAATATACATGGAGTACTTCCCAGCCTTGGGGTAGCTGGGATGCAAAAGGTCCTACCCTGGGTTCCAAAGTGCCCTGTAAGGGCCAGGGGGCCAAGTCGTTGAAAAATTTTAGTATTGAGTCCACCCTGGTGTGTGTTTTCCCTCCTTTTATATTTGTGGTGAGTAAATTGGAACCCAAGCAATGTTCTAATAATACTTGTGCTTATGCCCAATGTTGGGATGCTACCAAATTTACATATGCCATAATCACCCGCTTGCCCCATTGGGTACCTGTGCCTGTTGATGCACCAAATGCTATGACTCATTTTAGACCTAAGAGAGATTTTGGGATTACTGCGGTGTTGTGACAGCCATTTCCCTGGCGGCGGTGGGGGCTGCCACTGCTGCTGTAGCAATGAGCCATACTGTGCAAACTGCCCAAGTGCTTAATGAGCTTTCAAGCGATGCTGCTCAAGCATTGGACGTACAGCAAGGCATTAATGCCCAAATAAAAGGAGGCCTCATGGTAGTGAACCCGAGGATTGATTTGGTCCAAGAACAGATTGATGTTCTTTGGCAACTTGTACAGCTTGGGTGTGAATGGAAATTTTCAGGACTATGTGTGACTAGTATCCAGTATAAGGATTTCACTCATGCAGCAGATTTGTCTAAATGACTATCCAGTTATCTTACAGGTAATTGGACCAGAGAGTTTGAGATGCTGATGGAGGACCTAAGAATGGCCATTGTGGCGATAAACTCCACGAGGATGGATGCCGGACTAGCTGAAGGGCTGACTTCGTGGTTCGCTGCCGCCATGGATCATCTGAAAGAGTGGGTGGGAATAGGTGCAGCCGGTGGACTCATGGTTCTAACACTCCTGCTATGCCTGTGGTGCATTTGCCGTCTTAGGGTTTCACAAAGACAGAACACAGCGATGTTGATTCAAGCTTTCTCAGCCTTAGAAGCTGGCCAATCTCCTCAAGTGTGGCTTGC
>PVIH01023792.1:0-24015 GCA_004025045.1 Sigmodon hispidus | reverse complement strand
GGAGCTGTAGGTACAGGATAGTATAGGACGGAGACCAGGGGAGCTGTAGATACAGGATAGTATAGGACGGAGACCAGGGGAGCTGTAGGTACAGGATAGTATAGGATGGAGACCAGGGGAGCTGTAGGTACAGGATAGTATAGGACGGAGACCAGGGGAGCTGTAGATACAGGATAGTATAGGATGGAGACCAGGGGAGCTGTTGGTACAGGATAACATGTAGGAAGGAGACCAGGGGAGCTGTAGGTACAGGATAGTATAGGATAGAGACCAGGGAAGCTGTAGATACAGGATAGTATAGGATGGAGACCAGGGGAGCTGTTGGTACAGGATAACATGTAGGAAGGAGACCAGGGGAGGTTGTGAGGACAGAACACAGGTAAAAAGACATGAGTCATGAAGGAGGATATGAAGAGAAATGTCTTTCTGGTTTTAGTTTCTAAGAGTCTTATCACTTTATGGCAGGTAAGTGAACAAAGATGCAGTTGATAGTGACAGTGTAGCATCATCCTCTGCGTACTCCACCCTCAGATGTGTGTTTGAGCTGTGTGACTGTAGTTCATCAGAATGGGTACAGTGTAGGCCTGGGCCAGTGTGTGTTTGATCTGTGTGACTGTAGTTCATCAGAATGGGTACAGTGTGGGCCTAGGCCGGTGTGTGTTTCAGTGGCTAGCTTAATCTAGCAGTGTGACAGTTATAGTTGTGAGTTCACACAAAACAGTTATTTTTATTGATGAAAAGAAAAATGTCAGAGGTTGCAGGATGGCTAAGCAGGTACACAAGCCAGGGGCCTGAGAAGGGACCCTTGGAACCCACATAAAGGTGAAAGGGGAGATCTGACTGTAAGGGTGTCTGCACATGCCTACATACACACACCATCCACACACACACCATCCACACACATTTCATATACACACACTCCATACACACACACTCCATACACACCACATACACATATACCATACACACACATACACCATACACACACATCTTATACACACATGCACAACGTACACATACATACACCACACACACACACACACACACACACACACTCTCATACAGAATAACAGTAAATGAAGGATAGGGAGGAGTTTGGCTTAGAGCTTTGTATAAACCGTAGAGCATCATTTTGTAGAGTATGGAGAGCTTCTGGTAGACTGTGGGGGGTAGGGAGGAACATTTCAGGGCTTTTGAATCTCGAAGTCAGTTGATTTTTGAATTGACATATATGTGGGAGAGATGGAAACATCTTTTTCCTTTATTCCAGACAGGACATTCTGTAGCCCAGGCTGACCTCAAACTCATCTGTAGCCAACTATGACCTCTTGTTTCCTCTTACAAAGTGCTGGGGGTTACAGGTGTGCTGTCACCTGCTGGACTGAACATATTTGAAGTTTAGTTGGTTGCAGTGTATGTTGAGGGTGCCATGCTGATTGCCTTCTCCCTTGATGGGCTCATGTAACGGGAATGTTAGGTTCTGTTCCCTCAGAATTATTCTTAAAATATATCTGAATGATATTCTTTGACTGGAGACTATGGGGAAAAAAGTTGACTAAGGAACTAAATCACATCACCATTGAATTGCACAGTGTTTTATATGAATTACATAGTGTTAGCTTGTGCATGCAAGTAGCTAACAGCTAAGTCTCTGTCCTGTGGGTCAGTTTTTAAGGTTATCCATTTGTATCCTGGAGCCATCTCATGCCAGGGTCATTACTGATGGTCCAGCATGGACTGGCTCCATGTTTCTGATTTAACAGTGTTCTTCCACCTTGTTGCTGAAATGACTGTATAGTTGTCTGACGCCCTTTGCAGATTGAACTGTGGCTTGTCCACTCACTAACAGCGAAAACCCCACTTCTGCTTATTTTTAGTCCCTGGTTTGTGTGTCACAGTGATCTGTGTGGAACTTAGGTCAGCCTCTGGGCCCCTTTTTTTTCCTTCCATTCTTTTATGTTCTTTTCATTTTTATATATATCCCAACAAGTCCATTTCCATGTATCCCCGGGTCTCCAGCTCCCATCTCTGGCAGCACAGACATGGCTTTCTTTATTTTCTTCACTACTTGTCCTAAGTAACCATTGGTATCTTGAACACATTTGTCAGTGTTCCGATTCTAGGGCCAGTGACCTGCAGTTCCTCCTGAGTTTAGTTTCACTCTGCTTCCCCAAGAGACAGTGAGTAGTTACAACAGCCATTGGTCCTGGAACTACAGCCTGCCAGGGTCTGAGTAACCCAGAAACTGTCTGTATGCCTCTTGCTGATTATTACTGGAGACCTGTGTGACTATGGGATCAGTAAATGTGTACATTTTTTCAAGGATAGATCTAGGATTCACAGAACTCACAGACTATGCACTTATCGCTCCCCCATGGAGTTCTAATGTGGCTATTAGAACCAAAACAGAATCTAGGTTTCCAAACATAACCAGAACTACCATTTGATGCAACAACCCCACTTTTGGGGCTGAATATGAAGGAAGAAATCATTGTATTTAATGGAATGCATGTCTCCATGTGTTACAGTATTGTTCACTGTAGACACAGAACCTTCTGAGTGTCCATCAGTGCTGAGTGGATGATAGAGAAAGTGCTGCACACACATGGTGAAATTCTTACCCATAAAGAGTGAGCTGTTGTCAGTTACATCAAAAAGGCTTAATCTGAAGGGTACAGTAAGTGTCATAAGCAGGAACAGGACACGAAACTGCAAGTGCTTATTTTTGAAGAATCCAAGAAAGTTAGCCCCACAGAGGAAAAGAACAGATTGATTTCCAGAGACTGAGGATAAGGAGACATTAGTAATAGATACAAACACCAGGAGGGAAAAGCTCCATTGTTTTGCAGTAAAGAGGGTAACTAAGAGAGTAGGCTACATTTCAGAATAGCTGGAAGAATGGATTGTGTGTTCCCAACACAGAGCTGGCACGTGTGTAGGTGTCAGATAAGACAGTTCCTCTGATCTGAGAGCTGTACATTGTATGCATGTATTGAAATACCTTGATCCATACATACGTACTATTATGTGCCCATTGGTTTTTAATTATTTCTATAGTTTACTTGTTTCTATGACACTTTTTACTGATTATTATAAGCAAATCAGTTAATAAAACATAATGTTAAAGTAAGCAAGTGTAGGTCTTCTCATTTGTTAGCCATACAGCTGACATTTTTCATATTTTTCCTGTGTGTGTTTATTATTAACACATTTTATTGGCATGGTGGGTAAAGATCTCTAGTGGAAAGAGATAACCAGTTCCCAAAAGTTGTACTTTTGATGAGTATTGTAGCATGCACATGCACTGTGTATACACACAATGATGAGATGAATGAGCGAATGAATGAAATGTCAGCAAGGAACGCTCAGTAGCATGTTTTTAATGCCTGCATAAAAACATCCTGTTCAGATTCAGTGAAAATAATTTACTCAGCCATTTTTGATTAATGGGCAGCCAGTTTGACTTACTGCACTATGTTGTGAACTTTGCCATAAGCACCTTTGTAGTTAGAACCTTGTATGTGGGTATGATAGATTGTTTAGAGTAAGTACTTTAAGTGATTATAAACTTTTAGGTATATACGTTTTAAGTTAATAAACATGGCCAGATTGCTTTCCAGAAAGCTTATATTTTTATCAGTGTTGTAGGTAAGTTTAGAAGAAACTGAAACCATGGACAGATACTGCCATGAGTAGAAACCAACTCAGAAGCTCTACCTATTTGAAACACATGTCCACATTGATTTACCCACCTTCCAGTTCTGTCTGTCTTCCTACTCTCCCGCCCCACTGTCTGTCCAGACCTTCTTCTCTGAGCACTTTCATGGACATTTTTGGCTACAGTTTTCTTTTTCTAACCTACCACTTAAAAGTGGCTGTTCATCTGAGCTCTTTGAGCTCTGTTGCTTTTCATCTGAGTTTTGCCTTGGCTTTAATTGTCCACTTACCAGCTACTGTTCCCCTGTCTGTACAGCCTTTAAGAGTAGGACTCTATGCTTCACATCCCCATCTTTCCTTTGGGGTTAGATTTTACAGCGAATGACTTGGACATACTTGTCTGGGGAAAGAAACTTTAAAAATAATGCTTACAGGTAAGTATTTTGAGCCATAAGAAATAGTATTTGATTGTTCCCGATTCTCTCAAAATGACAATTTCAAAAGGCTTGACTTTGATTTTTGGTACCAGGGGATTTGGCACAACCTTGAGAAATTCAGTCTGTGCTGTGTCCATTGCTGGTAGTCAGAATGTGTACATGTATCTTCTCTTTTAATGCTCACTCACTCCTTATGAGTTACATTAAAGTGGCACAATGTGGGTTGGTGATGTTTTACCCTGTAACTGTGACTGCACACTAAATAACTTTTGCAGAGTGACCACTTGTTATGCCTGAACTATGAATCTTGAAGGGTTTGATCAACCATTATCTTTACAGTCTGTTGCATTTACTAGAAGTATTGTTAATGCATTGTATTTGTACTGCAGCCAGATTCCTGCTAAACAGCAGTAGAGAACACAATACCTGAACATAATGGAAGGCCTGCATCACACCCAAGGCAGTAAATCAGCAACTCCAGTATTAACAGGGAGGAAAAAACAACCATGGGTAATTAAGCCAGAACAATAGCCCACAGCCCATAGGGAATACCAGCTCCCCCAATAACTTTATATGAAAATAGCCTCAACTCACCAGTTAAACGCAGATTAACTGGATTAGAAAACAATATCCAACTATTTGTTGCCTTCAAGAGACACAATTCACTGGCAAAGATTTTGGAAAACTAAGTCAAAGGATAAAAGTCAATTTATCCAGAGAATGGATGCTGGAAGGAAGCTGGTATCAGTTATTTCAGACCAGAACACTCAGGAGAGAGAAGCTGGCATAGGTCATTTCAGACCAGAACAGTTAGAAGAGAGAAGCTACCGGCTAGACTAGTTGGAGGTCCTTATGGGCTCAGTCTTGGGCTCCCACAGGCACTGTCCTCCCACTCTTTCCTTTATGTAGGTCTTCCAGACTCAACACAGGTCAGAGGTCAGTTAGCCATAGGATAATTGGATTTAACAGATATTTACAGAACAGTCTACCCAAACAATAAGAAAGCATGTTCTTCTCAGTGCCCCATGGAACTGTTAACAAGTTTTTAAGGAAGATCAACAGTAATACTTCTCAACCTGTTCAAGTAGAAAGGGAAGTAACTCACTCTGTGAAACTAGGGTTGCCCTGATACCAGTACCACAAAAAGACAGAGCAAAGGGAAGAACTATAGACTATGTTCACTGATGAGCATCAAATGTAAAAATTCTCAACAAAACATTTGCAAACTGAATTCAAGAATACTTCAAGAAGAAAACACATCACTACCAGGTTGGTTTTATACCAAAGTTGAATGGAGCAACATATGTGAACCTATTGTTTTAATTCACTGTACAAGTAAACAACAGATAACACATGGCCATCTTGATGGTGCAGAAAAGGCCTTTAACAAAAGTTTGACAGACTTTCTGAGCAAATGGAACACATTCTCAGCACAATAAAGACTGTGATGAGTGTGTAGCTATCATGGCACTAAAGTGAGGAGAGCTGAGAGCATCTCTTACAAACTCTGAAATGAGACAGACTTTCTCCAATGTGCTTGAACTCTGACCTTGAACAATGGGAAAGAGCAGGGAGTTAAAAGGATGCAAAAAGGACAAGAAGTCATTGTCCTGTTTGTACATGGCATGACCCTAGGAAAGAAATTAGGAAAGTACTCATTCTTAATATGTAATAACAACAGCAGAAACTGTAGGACAAGTCCAGCCATATAGACACAATTTAAGACGAGGGGAGCAGCAGTTGAAGATGGGAGACTTCCCCCAGGGAGCAGCAGCGTTAGTAAGTAAGAAAATGGGCATGTTACTGAAAGCAGTCTACAGGTTCAGTGCATGGAAAAAACATCCTAAAATGTACATGGAAATAAAAGACCCTATCTAGTCAAATCAATTGTAAGCAGAAAGCACACTTCTAGATGTATTATAATATCTGAGCTAAAATTATACTATAGAGCTATAGTGACAAAGAACTTGTTACAGGCACAGAACAGATTTGTAGACCCAAGGGGATTGAATAAAAAACCTAGAAATAAGCCTACCCAGCTACAGCTACCTGATTTTTGACACACGTGTCAAAAATACACATTGGAAAAACAATAGCTTCAAAAACTTTACTTGGGAAAACTGATTATCCAATACACAGGAAAATGAAATCAGACCCCTATCTTTGATCTTGCACAAAAATCGCTTCGAAATTTTACCCCTACCCGTTAGTGGGATGCTGGGGAGGGCCCTAAGAGAAGCTCCTCAGAGCACAGGCACAGGCACAGCCTTCGTGGGAAGAGGCCTCCTAACAGCACAGGAGGTAAGCCCCCAAATGAGAAACTGAAAGGGATGGAAGCTGTCAGCATAGCCCAAAGGCAGGCAGGCCACAGAATGGGCTATCTCTAATAGCTATGCTCGGTGGGTCTGGTGTCTGTAATGTATAAAGAACTACAGAAATTAAACATTAAACCCCCAATTTTATAATTCATAAATGGACTAATAAACTGAACAGTTTTCAAAGGTATAAACACAAATGACCAGTAAACATTTTAAAGTGTTCAGCATTCATAGCCATCAGGTGAATGCAAACACAAACCTCTGAGATTCCATTTATCCCAGTCAGAACTGCTGTCATTAAGAAAATGAACAACAGGGCGGGGTTTAAAAAAAAAAAAAAAAAAAAAAAAAAAAAAAAGAAAATGAACAACAGTGACTTCTGATGAGGATATGGAAAGAGGACTCATCCATATTCACTGCTCTTGGGAATGTGAAGTAGTGTACCCACTGTGGAAACCACCCTAGAAGTTCCTCAGAAAACTAAAAGTATCTACTATGTGACCCAATGATACCACTGCTAGGCAGACACCCAAAGGCTCTCAATTTGCACCACATGGGCACTTACAAGTTCCTGTTTGTTGGCCACACTGTTCACCAGAGCTAGAAATGCCCATTAACAGGAGTGGATAAGGAAAATGTGGCACACAGTAGGATTTTACTCAGCTGTAAAGGAAAAAAATGAAATCATGGTGTTTTCAGGAAAATTATGTTAAGTAACTTAGAGTCTGAAAGACATATTACATGTTTTCTGTCACAGAGAACCTAGGTTTTTATATATGGATACTTACATATGTGGGATAAAGAACGGGAACCATGAGAGGGTGGGGAGAGGGGAACAGAAACCAGGCTGCACTTGAAGGGAAGGGGTGGGAGCTGGAGGACACAATGGCAGAGGTCACCACAGTGGACTGTGCACTCAGCACTGAAAACCCATCCCACACTCACTTCTCGAGCTGTAACCTTCTGTCTGTCTGTTTTTCACACAGCAGCTGCTTAGAAAAGGAGATAGCGTTGTTTTCCTGTCTGCTGTGGTTGTCCGTGTGCTCCTGGCTATTCACTCCCACTTAGAACCACTGAGCTTTGTTTCCTAGCTGATGTGTTTGTCACAGATGGAGAGCAGCTACACAGTTGAGTTCAGAAGTCCGACCACTAGAAACCTTTCCCGTTACTTTCCTCTTCTTTTCAGGTTGTGTTGTCTGTGAAAGCCGAAAGCCCAGGGGCTTACATACGGGACTATTTCTTGGTATCCCAGCCTGGCCTTACTGCATTTCACTGGGATCTTAAAATAGCCCTGTGCTCACAAGTTTTTGAACCTTTATTAGCTGCAACTCTTTAATTTTTGTTTTGTTTGAAACAAGGTCTCTGCATAGTCCTGACTGTCCTGAAACTCACTATGTAGACTGTGCTATCTGGCTCCCATGTGCTGGTATTAAACCTCCATGCCTGGGCCAGCTCTTAATTTTTTTTTTTTAGTGTGTGAGGAGGTACATATGTGTGGAAGTCAGAGGGCAGCTTGTGGGGACAAATTCTCTGTTTCCAGCAGATGAGTCTCAGGGACTGGATTTAGGTCACCAGGCTTGGGAGCTTTTGCTGCTGCCCAAGGACTCTTGATTCACTAAGCTGTTGGACAGACATGGTTCTGTGAGGTCACACAACTACACTTGTGTGTGGGCAGGATGGCTTGTCATACGTTTGTGGTAGGCACACCTTCATTTCTTCCTCAGAGTCTTTATTACAGACTTTAACACTAATCACTTGTCAGTGTTTACTCAACTTTTCTTTTTCACAGTTCAGTAAGATTTTTTTTTCTCAATGAAGTTTCCATGAGCCTGATGTGTTGACATTTTGGAACAGTATTATTTAGAAGGATATGGAGTCCTCCAGTTCAGACGAAGCAGAGAATGGCTGTTACATTACACAGTTGTTTTCTGTCCTGCTTTACCTTCTCTAGCCTGGCTGCTTAGAGAGTTAGCTTCATTGCTGGTTCTCTTGCAGACAGTCCCAAGACTTAGTCCTAGGAAAAGCTTAGAACTGTGGGAAAGAAACAAGAAAAATGTCGTGTATACATAAGATATGTTAAAGTACATACAAATCAACTATAAAATATTAAAATTTAGCAAACTTGCATGCTTACAAAAAGAAGCTAAAAATCATATACAGCACTCTTTTCAGTTGAGAGTGTGGAGAGAATTATACAAAGGAAAATATTAAATCTACATGAGTGAGTACTGTTGCAGTAACAGCAGGACCCGCTCATTCCTAACCACAGCCTGTTGCTCAAGTGTTGCCAGGAGCCTCCGTGATGCCCAGAACCCACTCATCACCATGGCAGCAGATCCTGGGTATACTCTGCTATAATAAAGTGATCTTTGGTTGTTCTTGGGTTTTTCACCACTGGTAGTTTGCAGAATGTCTGATATATGCTAGTTGACTGTTTAATGCTAACCAGTGAGACTTCTGACTAACAAGCCAGTAGTTAGATGTCTGGATAATCACGTTTAGTTTTGGAGTTTTGGCTTTAGTTATGGGAGGTTGGCACAGGTGAAGCCTGAAGCTGTTGGAGGTTCTACTGAAGGGTATAATGTTACATTAACGTAAGTCTAGACAGGCACAAACTTTCACTGGTCAGAGATTCTTCAGCACCACACATGTGTTGCAAGATATGGATTAGGCTAGGAGTGGGTAGATGGGATGGTGAGTCCATGAAGTTGCTGTTGAGGCTGATGGTGTTCAGTAGCCTGCTGACCTGTTTGATGGGAATTCACTTTCTTATCACCACAGCTGTGCTATGATGTGTGGTGTGTTTTAGGGCGAGTGGACCAAGGCCCCGCTAGCTTCCTCAACAATTCATAGCGTGGATCAGAGGTTGGCTATATAGTGATCATCAGGTTTGGGGGCCATCTGATGTCTTTTGTAACTACAAATCTGCTTTAAGTTAAGACAGCTGTAAACACCTCAGATACATGAGTTGGCTGTGTTAAACTTAATTTCAAAAATAAAATTTGAGGGCCCTGTCTTCTGGAGTGTGCTTTATTTTAAATACTGAGCAACCTTAATAACCACAAAAACCTTCCATTCCTCTTTCAGTCTTTCTCGTCTCTCTCTTTTTAAGAAGTTACATTTATTTAACAGGAGAGGGGCCTCACTTTCTACTGTGAACATTTAGAGGTCAGAGGATAGCATGTGAGTCAGTTCTTTCTATTCACCACATGGAGACTGACCTCAGGTTGGGTAGCGGGTGCCTAAAGCTACTGAGCCATCTCTCCAGCTGTTAGTCTTTCTTTAAACTACTGAGTAGTTTGAAATTAGTGAACTGGGTGTGTCCATTCACACAGTTCATGCCTTGTCATTGACACACATCAAAGAATGTGCTTTGTCTGCTTAAGCTGCCTTTGTGGTAGGTAGCTGGTTTTTTTTTTTTTTTTTTTTTTGACATGTATGATAAAAATCCATTAAAAAACCATTTCACCATTTCTTTTTGTTTGTATGGTATATGCATGTGTATACACCTGTGGGGGTCATACACTCTCTGTATGTGGGGGGGTTGTACACTTGATGTGTGTATGTATACACTTGTGGGGGGAGGGTATGCACTTGATGAGTGTGTACACATGTGGTATATGTGTATAGGGGGTGAAACCAGAAGTTTACTTCAGGTGAGTGTGCACACATGTATGTGTGTGTGTGTGTGGGGGTGAGATCAGAAGTTTACTTCAGGTGAGTGTGCACACATGTATGTGTGTGTGTGGGGGTGAGACCAGAAGTTTACTTCAGGTGTGTGCACACATGTATATGTGTGGGGGTGAGACTAGAAGTTTACTTCAGGTGAGTGTACAGTACACACTTATGTGTGTGTGAGACTAGAAGTTTACTTCAGGTGAGTGTGCACACATGTATGTGTGTGGGTGTGGGGGGGTGAGATCAGAAGTTTACTTCAGGTATCTTCTTTGCATTATCAGCCATGTTCATTCTTGAAACATGATCTCTCACCAAACCTGTGCTCACAGTTTGACTGGACTGGTTGACCAGTGATCCTGCAATCTGCACACATAGGCACATGTCTGTCTCTATGTCCTATTCTGCTGTCTGGTCCCCTTCTGTGTCTCCATGATTAGACTGTGTGTTCCATGAGGCCACAGGTTGAATCTTATCCTTTGCACTTTTGGTTATAATCCCTCAGTTCTCCTGTGAGGTCCAGCTCCTTTCCCTCTTGGCTTTGGTTGGCACATGACTCAGGTGCCTGACAGCAGGCTGACCTCCTGGAATGTCTATTTCGAGTCAGAATATAGAATGGCCAGTGATTGGACTGATGGAGGCTCTTGAGAGAAGCATGTGTTAGTTCTGTCTCCCAGATCCATGGAGCTGTGCTGCCCCCATGGAGCTTTGTACCTGTGAGCTCTCATGTATCTTAAAAGCCTTTTGCTCTGTTTCATTTTATTTAAGCTAGAACCAGGTTCAGCTGCTCTTACCTCAGATCTCTAGCAGTGTGGCCTTAATCATTTTAATCTTCATATTGATCGTAATTTTTTTCTTTCTTCTCTTTAAAAACAAAAAACAAAACAAAACAAAACCCAAACCTAGCCAGAGACGGCTGCTGCTTTGAAACGTACACTAGAATCCTTGATGGACCGAGGAGCCATAGTGAGGAACCTGGAAAACCTCGGCGAGCGTGCACTTCCTTACAAGATCTCCAGCCATGGTCAGCAGCACAGGAGAGGCGGGTAAGTTTCTCTGAAATGGCCTTTGGGCTTAGGATTCATCTTAGAGACTGTCACCATGCGCTGCCATTAGGTTTCTATTGGTATCATTTACAAAAGCTGTGTTGTATGCAGACTCTGTCTTGTTAGGGTATTATTGCTGTGAAGAGACACCATGACCACCAAACTCTTGTAAAGGAAAACATTTAATTGGGGCTGCCTTAATGGTTCAGAACTTAGTTCATTATCGTGCAAGCAGTATGGTGGTATGCAGGCAGACATGGTGCTGGAGAAGGAGTTAAAAGTTCTAGATCAGGATCAGCAGAGAAGGTGAACCACTCACTGGGCCTGGTTTGAGCTTCTGAGACCTCAAAGCTAATCCCTTCCAACCAAGCCACACCTACTTCAACAAGGCCACACCTCCTAATAGTGCCACTCCCTAGGGGCCTATGAGGGCCATTTTCATCCAAGCCACCACAGATGTTAAGCTGGTTTTAGTAGGCAGGTCTGAGCAGAAAGCTGTGAGTAGAGCAAAGGGTTTATAGACTCCCACGAGGGGTGGGGGGTGGGGGCGTTACATTTAACTTTGCCTTCAGAATGCTTTAGGTAGGCTTCTCTGGACCACAGCCAGAGCCAGCTGCATCAAAGAAAAATGATCCGACTTACTCCAAACAAGGGATAGTTCTCTCTATCTGGGTGTATTCTGTCCAGGGCTCTACTCTCTGGCACTCAGAACTTTGTGCCTTGGGCTAGCTTCTCTGGACATCTTTTGGCATTGACTTCAAGTCTCACATGGAAAGAGAATGTGCAGCTGTTGCTGGTTGGGGTGCTGTTTTATTCTTGTGGGTTTCATGGTGTGGACTTGCTCACTTCTGGGATGTGGCACACACTGCCTCACCACAGTGCTTGAGTGTTGCTAGGAAACAAGAAGTGCACAGTGGCTGGGCTTCTTCCACAGTTGTAATAACAATGAGCAGTAGAGCATGTGTGCATGTGCATGTGCATAGCAGGTTACACATCTTAACTTCGTCATAAATTGGTGTGGCTTTACCACAGGGCTATGAATGTCTTTGCCTTTGGTCTGTCCAGGAACGATTAGCCATTCTTACATAGAAGGTAAGAAGTTGGTGTCCTCATCCATGTGGGGGATCCAGTTGCAGGGTCACTTTTCTGTCAATATGAATTCTCTTTTTCCCGAGCATTTCTTTAACTAGACTGTGTGCTCCAACCAGCGGCCGGGTGCTACTGTTGCTGCTCTCCTGAGCCCACACTTTGAGAGCTTCTGTTTCGACTCTTGTAGCTGCAGTCGTCCCTGTGTGGTGCTGGGGCCTGTGTGGCAGGGTGCTGCTTCTCCTCATGGTGGATGCACATTTTGGAGGCGCCTATCTGGCAGCATTTGCTCAGCCTTTAGGCCCTGACCAAGGCCTGTGTTTGAGTCTCTTTAGCTGTTGGTACTGGCAGAGCTCTTCATAAAGGAGGGAAACCTCTCAGTAAGCTACATGTGTAGGAGAGTGACTCTTATTTCAGGAAGGAGGGCTCCAGGTTTATACTTGTGTTGTTGAGAAAAGTCATTGCCTACCTTTATCTATCTAAGGTTCTAATTTCAAAAAGCTGTATCAGAATACTAGTGCACGGAGATGCTGAAACAAACTGGGTGTGTGACATCAGTGCAGTGTGGGGAGCCTTAGGAGACCTGTCTATCTAGAGACACTTTGGAATATAAGTGGTGAGTCCTTCAGTAAGAAGTGCTCATCAGTTTCAGGTGATCATCTGTGTGTGTATGTGTGTGTGTGTGTGTGTGTGTGTGTAAGTGCAGGTTTGTATGTGTTACTGTGCATGAGAAAGTCAGAGGACAGCTCTTGGAAGTTGGTTCCTTTGCTACCTTGTGGGATTTAGGGGTGAATTTAAGGGTCAGGAATCTGTAGGAACCCCTCCAGCTCCTGCGCCATCTTGCTGGCCAAAGCATAACCCTTTTTTTTCTGTACTCATGATTGTTTCCCATGGTGGTTTTTGGTAAATGAGCATCTGAGGGCTATATATTTAGAATTGCCTAAGTAAAGTTTCTAGATGACTGTCTTGGAGGCTTATGTTAGGTGGATGTTTCCCCAGCCCCTCCTCGTCACTCAGCCCAGCCCTCCCTATAGTAGGCATTTTCTTCATTTGACACATTGCTTGTGTGCATTGTGCATACCCACACACATGACACATCACAGAAAGTGCATTGTTTACAGATGGTTAAGAAACAAGGTAACCTTGTTGATAACACATTTAGCATTTAAAGTTTTGGTTCATTTCAGCAGCCTGGAGGTTGTGACATATACTTACACTTTGGACAAGGCACTGATTCAGGTTTTCATGCTGTGTGCATGAGTCAGTGTGTATTTTGCTAGCTAATTAAATGGGCCTGTGTCTCCTTTAGGAACCTATATTCCATGTGATGCTATGACCGTATGTTCTAGGAGATGCAGTGTGTTTCAATAGCATCCACAAGTCTCAGCATGATTCTTGGGCTTGTCCTGGTTGCTGGTATCAAAGTGTTTAGTCTGTTGGAAGTCTTGGTGTGTGTGCTAACCAAGATAGCAGCACTGGGAGTAATGAATGGAGGTGCCTCATAGCAGTGATGCCAGCACAGCTGACAGACACTCTCTGCCACATAGTTACCTCTCAGCACTGTAGGTCCATACCACTGTTCTTTGATGTGTTTACCAAAATTAGCCTCAGATTATGGCAAAAAATAAAAATGCCATTATTTCAAACACTAATTTGCTCAGACCCTACTTGAGAGTCAGGTTATATTCCAGAAACAACTTGGAACAACTTGGAGGCTAATTCCCAGTTACTTATTCACTGTCTCCAAGGACTATGGAATTGGGTGGATTGTTAATGTTGAGCTGAGGGCCATCTTAAACTTCAAAAAAAAAAAAAAAAAAAAAAGTTTTTGTGTGTTCCACCTGCCTGCTGAAACCCTGGTCTGCTAACCCTTATCAGAGATGGGGAGAAGGGTTCAGGCCCCTGTTACTTGTGTGTCCCGAAGAAGAACAGTCAGGTCCTCAGTCAGGGCTGACAGATCATGTTCTTGGGGACAGAGTAGAGTTGAAAAGATCCCTTTGCTGCTTGGGCCCAGTGAGTGGGTGGGAACTTTGAGGCTCCTGGATCAGCTTTATAGATGGATGCTCTGGTTTCAGTCCCCAATGTTGTACAACCTGGGGCTGCTGGTCTGAGACAGGCAGGAAATCATTCTTCACTCTGGATTTGCTGGTCCCTTGCAGGCCTTGGATGATCTTCTTGTGCCTTCACATGCTCTCCTGGAAGCCTGTTTGTTTGGTAGAGACAGTGCCATTGCAGGTATCCCTTGCTGGATTACATTACAGAGGGAGCAGCAGGTAGATGCTCCATTGACCCTTGCTAAAAAGGGCTAGCATCTTTCTGAGGCCTAGTGATGTCCTGCTGCAGACAAACAGCCAGTCTCACTCCAGGGCTGCACACCCTTTGAAGCGCTTTCCACTAGATGGGGCTGGATGGAGGGGGCGTGCTGAGCTTGTGTGGCTCTGTCGTAGCCTGTGATGACCAGGTCTATAATGTAATGACTGGGGACTGGGCTAACCTCATGTTAAGAATCTTTAGGTGTGAAAGAAGCTTAAGTTTAGGTAGGTGCTTATGGCAAAGCTCCCTGGCTACGTGCAGGATAGGATACTCCTCTATTTACAGCTGAGCAGAATGATCAAAATAGCCAGCTCTGCGATGAATCAGTGGAATTTTACTGACTTGCTCCCCAAATGTGTCTGCTGCTTACTCTGAGAGCACTGGCACCCTCCCTAGAGGAGATTGATTTCCCTCTGTAGTTTTCCTTTTAGTAACATTTCTGTGTTCTTATGTTTCACTGCCAGCATCAAGTCAGGACCTATGTCCTGGACCCAGTTTTGCGTGTTGGTGCTCTGCAGCTTGTCTGGGGACAGGGATGCTATGCCCTTGAAGGTTTCTTTTAAGTGGTGTTTCCCAAAGATTTGTAGAATTACTGGTTTTTAAAATGGGTTTAAAAATGATTTTCAAGACCCAGCAGATAGAGAATGAAAGGGGGCTTGTCTGCAGACAGCCCTTCTCTTAAGGTGAATGATTCGATGCCTCTGTGAAGTATGAGATCAGAAAGGTTTAACCAATGCAATGTAGGAGAAGGCATCTACACAGATCGCCTCTTGTCTTCAAACACATTCCCAGATGCTCTGGGGCTGCAGAGCCCTCCCACCCCTCCCAGACTCCCCCACCCACTGGGAGCCACTGAGCACTTGAGTGGAAAATTCCACCGTCTGCCATTGGGAAGGGGAGGGTGTCTGAGAGGGACAGTGACAAAGAACATAACTTCAGTTTAAAAAAGCTCTTTTTGTGGGGATTAGACAAATGGAATTGAAAAGAATGCAGCCTTTATAGCTAAGAACGCTACCAGAAAATGTTTCTTCCCCCAGCACCTCTAGCAGTGGGACTGGAGACTCAGTCCTGGGCAGTGACAGCCTGTGTCAGATGCTGACCTTGCAGTGCTGAAGGGCTTGGGCTAGCTTTTAGAGGTGGCAGGAACTGGAGGTTTCCTGGGGAAGCACCACTGCAGGGAGCCAGCTTGGGAGCATTGTTCCCAGCTTTGGGCATGGCCTGCCTGGGAAGCCATTTCTCTGAGTTTTCTCAGAGTTCTAGAGCCTTGGTCCTTGTGGAGGGTTTTTTGATGTTTTTGTGACTTAAATCCAAAGGAGGGTAAGTTGTCAGCCTCAGACGGTTGTGTGCAGAAGCTGTTCACTGCCCTCCCTCTGGCCTTGCACATTGCATCTGTAATGATGCACTGTAGTGAACTGAATCTGCTTTGGCCCCGCCTCTCCCTGCCTGCTCAGCGGTGGGCTCCTCACTTCCCCTTCTGCGGGGTTGGTGTGCAGCTCTGTAGAGAGGGGAGATGCTTGGAGCAGCTGTCAGCTCTGTCCATGAAAAGGGTCTGTAAACACTGCTGGGCTCTGTGTTCAAGGCTGCTGGAGGGATACTCACACCTCCTGGCTGCCTGCTGTGTGATGTTTTCTTCTGTGTGTGCAGCATGTGATTGAAAAATGCTGAGATGTGTAGTGTAATTAGATTTCAGATTATTGCACTGATGGTTTTCAAATGATTTATCCATTTACTGGTTCAATTACTGATTAAAAATATAAAATGGAAATGAACTAACTAGAGTATTACTGTTATTTTTTTGAAAGCCCTCTTTTAGACCTGTCAAGGCAATTGCAGAGGGGTCATAGCCCTAACTCGTTCTATCTCAGTGAGGAGCTCATAGTGAGATGGGTGGAGGGACGAGAATCCGCATATTAAGACGTCAATGTTTTGTTTCTGCCTTGTGACTCCAAGGCACACAAAACTACTGACCGCTTTGGGATCCAAAAGTTACAGAATTATAGGTCATAAATGATGGGAAAATATAGCCCATCCCCTTGGTGAGTGCTAGAAGCATCCGTGGTGGTCCTTTGTGTTGCTGCAGTCCTTGTCATTCCTCTTCAGGGCAAGATGAAAGTGAGGTGCAGATGAATGTCCTTAGAGACAGTCTGTTAGCCTCTCTTCAACTCACCTTCTCTGTACTTAGCTGTGGAGCCTGCACTAGGGAGTAGGGAGCTGACCCCAGAGAAGCTCTTCTCAGAGTTACCCTTTCAGCACAGGGCTCGGTTTTGACTTTTATAGGCTTAGGATGTCAGGAGACAGGCAGCGTGCTGGCCTCAGAAGCTTCCATCCCCCCAGCGTTGTGCAGGTGGCACATCTGTAACTGTGGTCTTCCTCATGCTCTGTTGTCTGTGGCCTACTGCTGGGTGTGGATTGCTGCAGCCTGGGCAAGAATAGAGTCCTATGGAAGTTGTAGAAGCCTGAATTTCTTATACCATAAAACCTTGGTACTTTTTTCTTAATATCAACTGGCCAAAGGACTGCTCTAGAAGCCTGAAGCCCTGTACACCTAATTGTTTCAGCTTTCTGAGGTTTGTCTGCAAGATACACTTGCTTAAGTTTGCGTAGATAAATAGGTTTTTTTTTGTTTGTTTTTTTGTTTTTTTTTTTTTAAAGAATACTGGCTGGAAGCAACAGCTCTTTTGTGAGTGAGAAGACGATGTGGCTACTCTACTACACAGTTTGAGTATTCCTGGACTTAGGTATCTTAGTTTCTGGGGAGGAGGAGAAGGTCGGCTCTCAGGGAGAGGTGAATACAGTATATCTGTCCATCTCTGAGCTTTTTGCCCCTCCTCTGTTGGGTGTTTCCTTTTCATGGAAATTTCCATGGTGTAATGGGGAGTCGGGAGTAGAAGCAGTCTTTGCCCACACAGCCTCAGGCACAGATCCATGGAGTGATAAGCTTGAAATGACAGTCACACGCTGTGGTTGTGGGCACAAACCCACTTGCAATTTGGCCAGAGCTCTTGTTTAGGTTTGGTTGCCAAAAGACTGGAAAACTGGAAGTGAATTAAAGGGTAAAGGTCACAGGGTTTGGTAGCAATGAGGACACCCAAAAGCTAAGCAATAGCCCATGTTGAAGACCTCCAAGCTTTTCCTTTATTCTTAAGAAGCGTCCAGAGTGTCAGTAATACGTTGTGAGAGATGAGGTATATCCAGGAACTGTAATCTGGAGCCCTGGCTTCCATGTTGCGCTGTGGCCTGCGATAGTCTCTTTCTGATTGTCATTCCCTTGAATGAAGGGATTGGGCTACATTTTCCTGTCCGTCATTTAGAGAAGACCTCGCAGTGGCCACAGGGCAGCAGGGTGAACTGAGGGATAGTGACAGGAGCTTCCTGTCCGTTTGTGAGGGGGAAAGGAGCCCATGTATAGAAAAGCATGGACCCAGGAAACGATGCTGGACCCAGACCAACACACAATTTCACAGCCTCTTCTTCCATTTCCTCGGCTGGCACACATAAGGTTGCCACTGCCCTCCATCCCTTCCCTCAGGAGATGTTGAAGAGATGTGACACACTTTGGAAATTGAGATGCCTAAGATCCTTCTCTTTCAGATCTGCATCAGGAGGTGCCTGCACCTGGCTCTGTGCTGCCATCCTTCCTTGGGGATTCTTTTTGCTCTTTTCACAAACTGGTATTTAAAGGTGCTTTGGAAAAGTTTAAGGGATGGTTTGGTAAGCAGTGGTTAGGACTGTGGAAGTGTGCCATTGACTGACGAGGGTGGAGTTGGCCTTTGGTACCTGTAAGCATACTTTCTCCTAAACCATCTAGACTTTCTGCCCACAGATGGGCTTATGAATTCTGTGAGGCAGTTGGATAGAAAGTAGTGCTTGCTGTGGACAGAGCTGCAGGTAAAACCAAGGTAGTTCAAACCTGGTATTTGAATACATTCACTCATGGATTGTAGGAAGGTAGAACTTAGAGAGGGAAGGTAGGGGCATCATAGGGCTGGCCAGAGTGCTGGTGTTACAGGGCCCAGAACAGCCAGGAGCAGGATGAGCATCCCTCCCTGTCACCTGCCAGTGCCTGGCTCTGCATGGACAAAGGCAGGGACACAAAGCAAAGCAAAAGGAGCCTCCTCAGAGAGCACAGGTGTGGGTGACAGCAGACAGAGGCCAGTGCTGCTCATGGTAGATTGGAAGAACATGTGGATTAATACTGAGTAAAAGAAAAATGGGCAATGGGAAGAAAGAAATGCTGGGGGCTGTGTTGGATTAAAGCATTCCACCTGCCACCAAGTAGCCAAAATGAAATGTATGAGCCGTAAAGGATGCTGGAGGCTGGTGCAGAAGAGATGCTTTGAGATAACTCTCACTTAGTGTCTCAGGCTCGGCTGCCTAGCCTTGCATAAGGAAGTAATCATAATTTAGTGTTGAACAAATGAACAGTTCATAAATTAGGTGGTTGCAACCCTTCTGTTCTTGTTCATTGTGGGGTTTTGTGTGTGTGTGTGTGTGTGTGTGTGAGAGAGAGAGAGAGAGAGAGAGAGAGAGAGAGAGAATATGAGTGTGTGTGCTGGAGTACAGATAATGGAATTAAGCCTTGGAAACTTTGGGGAGGTTGATGTATAGTCCCATGGTCCTCAGAAGTGATTATCTATTCAGTGAGTATTGCTGCCATTCTAGTGGTGTGGTTTGAGTGAGAAATGTCCCCTACAGGCTCCTATATTTGAATACCGAGGCTCTATTGGTACTGCTCTTTGGAGAGGTTTTGACTCTTTAGGAAGTACAGCATTGATAGAGGAAGCACTTGACTGTGGTTGAGCTTTGAGGTTTATAGCTACACCCCATTTCCAGTTCAATCTCAGCTTCCTGTGTGCAGTTGAGGTCTGCTTTTCCAGCTTCCTGGTTTGGCCACTGTATTTGCCATTATGGATGTCCAGCCCTCAGGAACCTTAAGCCAAAACAAACCCTTCCTTAGGTTACCTTTAGTCATGGTGTTTTATTCAGCAACAGAAAAGTAACTAATATAGTAATTTTCTCTTTGGTTCTAGTTTGTATCTTACTAATGACTTTTAGGCATCTGTCTTAGGGTTTCTATTGCTGTGAAGAGACACAATCTCAGCAACTGATATAAATGAAGACATTTAATTGGGGTAGCTTACAGTTCAGAGGTTTAGTCCACTGTCATCATGGTGGGGAGCATGGTGGCATTGTGCAGCAGACATGGTGCTGGAGAAGGAGCTGAGAGTGCTGCATCTTGACCCTCAAGCCACAGAAGGAGACTGCATCACAGAGCTTGAGCACGTAAGACCTCAGACCTGCTCCCACAGTGACACACATGTCCTGTAACAGGCCACACCTCCTACCAGTGCCACTCACTATGAGTCAAGCATTCACACACAAGGCTCGTGGCCATACTGTTCACACTACCATGGTGTCCTTTCTTGTACTTTTGCTCTGCTCATTTACAACTGTGTTAAAATTGAGACTTATTTTGGTTTTGTTTTAACTTATTTTGTTTATATTTTTAAATTTTTGAGAGTTCTTTGCTTGCTTGATTCAGTCATACTATCTGAGCTGTAATTAGCAAATCCTGTCTGCAGCTTATCTTTTTACTTGGATAATTGTTTTAATTTTGATGATCGATTTTATTGTGTCTTTTAAAATTATGAATTGTACTTTTTTTGTGTTGTCTGATGAATCTTGTCTTAATCACCAAGGCTTTTTAACTTTTTTCTTAGAAATGTAATAGTTTGATTTCAATCTGTTCCATTTTTTAGTTAATTTTCCTGTATTGCACTCAAGTATGAACAAAACATTTTTTTAGGCATTCCGAACACTGAATCTGGCATCACGGCTTGGTGGGAAGACTCCTCACCTATGCTGTCTGTGTGGTGCCTGTCTGTGTGGGTCTGTCTATTCGGGCTGTCTGGATCACTATTCCTTTTTTTTTTTTTTTTTTTTTTTAATTATTATTAGCCTTGGTGTTTGCCTGGAACTAGAACTACAAACAGTTGTGAGCTGCCATGTAGATGCTGGGAACTGAACCCCAGTCCTCTGGAAGAGCAGTCAGTGCTCTTAACCGCTGAGCCATCTCTCCAGCCCCCACTATTGCTTTTTAAGTTTTATCATAGATGATGTTTGTTGTTCATCTTTATTTTTTAATCAAAGCTGTTTGGATGTTGTGCATTCTGTTTATTTCTATATGAATTTGAGATTTGTTTGTTGGTATTTTGATTGACTTGTTGGAACTATAAGTTAGAGATTGGAGAGAATGGACATCTAAATTGAAAAACTCTTACCCATTGTTAGTCTAAGTAACAGAAAGGTTCTCCAAAAACCCAGTCTTTATTTAGAATAAGAAAACTTTGCATTGGTAATATAGAGAACACAGTAAATGCATATAACATGCCAAACAAGGTCCAAGAAGGTTAAAGCAAGGGTAGATTTTTAAAGGCAAATTAAGGAGACTTTGTATAAGTCACTTAGGTACAAGGTTTACTTATTTATTTAAGGAGGTTGAGGCAGGAATGTGAGTCTAGACACTTGCTTATAGCATGTTTTCTTGGACTGCTAGCCCCCAAATAATGACATAAACTTATTATTAATTATGAATGCTAAGGCTTAGCTTAGGCCTGTTTCTAGCTAGCTTTAAAAAAAACAAAAAACTTAACCCATTTCTATTAATCTTGGTGCTGCCTTGAGACTCTTTTACCACATCTACACACTGCCCATCCTGCTTCCCTGTTTCCTCCATGTCTGGCTGGCTGACCCCCTTTTCTCTCTACCCACCAGCCCTGCCTGCCTCTCCTCTGCTTAACTACTGGCTTTTCAGCTTTTTATTAGGCCAATCAGGTGCCTTAGGCAGGCAAGGTGAAACAGCAACACATGTTTACATAATTAAAACAATTATTCTACAACACAAACAAATGCAACACATCTACATAGTTAAATATTCTGATCCAAACACTTGCTATAATAGATTTTTCTTGCCTTACTGTGCTGTCTAGCACCCCCAGTGGACCACTGAAGAGTAGACATCTTTGTTCCTTGTCAGGGGGAAATAGCTTAGACGCTCTTACTTGGTGAAGTATTAGTTGTAGGATTCTTAGGAAGTCCCTCTACATCTAGTTTTCTGAAACTTTTTTTCAGGAACTGCCATGAGATTTTGGTAGCTTCTCATAACTATAGTTATGTACTGTTTTGATGTTACATGGAGACATTGTACTTGGAACATGTTAACATTGTCCTTTATTGCAGTAGTCAGTTTGTTATATTTTGTTAGAATGTTTTCATCTCTGGTCTGTTTTCTCTCTGTGGTGTTTATGTCTGGCTTGGTTGTTAGGTAATATTGACCCCATATACAAGTTGAGGTATGTTTTCTAGTTTTCCCTGAGTGAGTTTGTGTTAGGATTAGTGTTTTTCCTTCAGTGTTTGGAATAATCCACCGGTGAACCTATCTAGTCTCTGTGTGGGGCTGTGAGTCTAACTTCTCATGGTGCAGAACTAGGAAGGGAGGGAGGGATCTACTTCTTCTAGAGTGGACTTTGAAAGGTCTTTTTTTTTTTTTCTTAAGGAATTTGACTATCTTATCTGAAGTGTCAAATTTATTAACAAAAATTCACATCTGCTTTCTTGTTCTCAATATTGGCATGTTTCTGTTGAGCTGCCTGGTAAGAGGCACACTGATTTTAGTGATGTAGGATATTGGTATTTGATTTCATTCATGTTCTGTTTTCCCTTTTTGTTTTAGAAACAGCTTCTCTTGTCCACTCTTCTTCTCCTAGACTGGATTTAGTTTGCTCATTTTCCATCTTTCTAAGCTAGAGGCTGGCAGTAGTTTGACTTCTGTGCTTCCTGACATGATGTTAGTTAGTACTAGACATTCCCACCATGTGCTATTTCAGTGAGATGCCCAATAATTTGCTCTTTTAAGTTTCATTCAATTTAAAGTTCTTTAAGTGTGTTTTAAAGTGCTTTATTAACACGTTTTAATTATACCTGGTAATGGCTTTCACTGTGGCATTTCCATCTGTGTTCATAATGTACGTTGGTGACAATCACCTCCTGTCACCTTTTCCTGTCCCTCTCCTCCCTTTCTTGTCCCTTTTCCTCAGCGTTAAGTCTTTTTCTATCCTTGGTTGGTGACCCAGGGTGCTTTGTCAGGTTGCTTACAGGAGCGAGGGTGAGTGATTTCCTGCCCAGTCACTGTTTTGAAGGACTGAGATAGGCAGTGAACAGATCTACCATGCTCCTGGCAGGGAAACAGAACTTCATCAGGAGATAGCAAGGCGGTGAGGGAGACAGTGCAAGGCGTGGACATGGAGTGCAGGCTGCTCTGTGGGAGGTGGACAGAGTCTGACAAGTGGGCTGAGCACTGTGGAATTTGGACAAGAGGAGCATTGAGGATAGAACCTCAGATGGAATTGTGCTTCCAGAGTTCTGAGAGGGCATGGAGAAGAAAGATCATCTTACCCAGCCAAACTTCCCAGTCCTCTGCCGGCAGTCTCTAGCAGTGTCATCCAAACCATAGAGCGCAGAGGTGGCTTAAACCCTGCCCCTACCCTCTTAAATTTTTGAGCCCCCTAGCTGGCCTGAATTCACTATAAAGAGAAGCTGGCTTTGAACTTGAAGTGTTTCCCCTCCCTTTGCATTTCAAATGCTGGTATTACAGGTATGCACCACTATACCTGGCTGCTGCTTCCGAGTGTGGACAGCAGGAGTGGGCAAGAGACAGTTCTTTGTATCATTGTCCAGAAGGGTACTAACAGAGCTTTGTACCGTGTCTGCAATGACACTGAGCATCAGTCTGGAATGAATAATGAATGTTCTGTCCATTGTCATATTGAAGGACCATGCCATTTGCATTGTACTCCTTGTCAGTTCCTGCTCCTACAGAGCCGGTCCAGGTAGGTTCTGTTCCTTCCTGTGGGGTGTAGTCAACTGATGAATGGTCCATACTGTTCCTCTTAGGGACACCGAGTCACTAGTCAAGCCCTTTGGAAAATTAGAAGACCTCCTAATGTTTTCATAGTAAGCACCAGTAGATGACTCAGGATTCCATTCTTGTTGATAGGCTAGCAAATTCTAAGTATATAATTTCACAGTTACTTTGTATTATTCCCTGCTATGCCTGATGTCACAGTCTTTTTGCTGTCATAAAGCTGGTGTAGATGATTCTTCTCTTCTGACATGAGTGTGTGAGTAGTGAGTTCTGTCGGGAAGAGAAAAAGCCACACGCTGGCCGGGGCAGTAGGAGTGGTACGTTTCAGATACAGGAATTGATACAGTTTTGTCTCGTTGCAGGTATTTCTTGGTGGATTTTTATGCCCCAACAAGTACTGTGGAAAGCATATTGGATCACTTGACTCGAGACATTGATGTGGTTAGACCAAATATTGTGAAACACCCTCTGACCCAGGAAGTAAAAGAGTGTGGTGGCATAGTCCCAGTCCCACTTGAAGAAAAACTATATTCAACAAAGAGGAGAAAGAAATAAGAAGA
>PVIH01023791.1:0-24087 GCA_004025045.1 Sigmodon hispidus | reverse complement strand
CTGGAACTGGCAAAAAAAAAAAAAAATAGACTTGTAGATCAATGGAATCAAATCAAAAACCCTGACACTAACCCACATACCTATAAACACTTGAGTTTTGACAAAGAGGCCCAAAATACTCAGTGGAAAAAAAGAAAGTATCTTTAACAAATGATGTTAGCATAAATGGATGGTAGTATGCAGAGAAATGCAAATAGACCCAAACCTATTAACTTGCACAAAATTCATATCCAAGTGGATCAAAGACTTCAACATAAATCCAACTACACTGAATTTGATAGAAAAGAAAGTGGAAAATATCCTCCAGCACATTGGCACAGGTGACCACTTCCTAAATATAACACCAGTAGCACAGACCCGAAGAACAACAATCAATAATTGGAACCTCCTGAAACTGAGAAGCTTCTGTAAAGCTAAGGACACAGTCAATAAGACAAAACATATGGGAAAAGATTTTCACCAATCCTACAAGTGACAGAGAACTGATCTCTAAAATATATAGAGAACTCAAGAAAATAGACCCCAAAGCCCTAAATAACCAAATTAAAAAGTGGGGTTCAGAAATAAAAAAAGGGAACCCTCAGCAGAATTGCAAGTGGCTGAAAGGCACGTGAAAAAAATGCTCAACATCTTTAGCCATCAGAGAAATGTAAATCAAAACAACTTTGAGATACCACCTTACACCTGTCATAATGGTTAAGATCAAAAACACAGAGGACAGCCTATGCTGGAGAGGATGTGGAGCAAGGGAAACACTCCTCCATTGTTGGTAGGAGTGTAAGCTTGTTCAGCCACTTTGGAATGCAGTATGGTGATTTCTCAGAAAACTGGGAATCAATCTCCCCAAGGATCTAGAAATACTGCTATTGATCTAATACCCTAAAGATGCACATTTTCATCCCAAAGCATTAGCTCAGCTATGTTCATAGCAACATTATTCATAATAGCAAGAACCTGGAAACAACCTAGATGTCCCTCAACTGAAGAATGGATTAACAAACTTTGGCACATCTACACAATGGAGTATTACTCAACAGTAAGAAAAAATAATATCCTAAAATTCTAAGACAAAAGGATGGACTTGGAGAATATCCTCCTGAGCAAGATATCACAAATCCAGAATGATAAGTAAGGAATGCACTCAGTCATTAGTGGACTTTAGACAAAAATAAAGACCACTCAAGCTGCAAACCACAACCTCTGAACAGCTTGGCATCTTAAGGAACTTATGAGAGGACATCCAGTGAGTCCCCTAGGAATTGAAAATAGAAAATAAAATCTCCTTAGTTAATTGGGAGCATAAGGGGTTGCAACCAAGAAGAGGTGGGAACAAATCATGAGAGAAGGAGATGATTAAGTGAAAGAGACAACAAGGAGGGAGAGAAAAAAAGAGATGGAGATCTTAGTAGAGGAAGCAAACATGGAATTGGAGAAAAACCAGGTGCTAGGGAAACCTCCAAGTGCTAACAGGATGTTCCTGCCTAGGTCTTCAACCAATAGTGGAGGGTATGCCTAAACAGGACTTCCTCTATAATCAAATGAATAGCTACCCTAAGTGCCATCACAGAACTTACATCCAACAGTGAATAGAGGTAGAGGCAGGAATACATGGCTGAACACTTGGCTGACTCTCTGGTCTAGCTGATAGTGGGGTAGGAGACTCTATATGAGCAAAGGGATAGAGACTATGAGGAAAATTCTCACTGTGATGGCTGTCTGGAGCTCTGGGGAGCTCACTGAATCAAGAACAGCCACCGGGAAACCATCAGAAAAAGGAACTAGGCCCTCCAAGAATAGGCAACTGTCCACTGACATGGGCAGTATATGGAGCCTCAAGGGGAGGGTTCAGAATGTGTTTCTGTGTGTGAACTGGCACGTTGGACCCCATTCCCTCCAGAGGAAGACCAAACCCAGTCTTGATATTAGGATGAGGAAATCAGACTTGCCTGGAGTGGATGCTGAGTTAATCCACCTTGGGACCTCTTGCCCTTTCTGGGGAGGGGCTGGGGGCTGGGGAGGAGGGAGGCAGAAGGGAGTTAGAACAAGGGGATATACGGATAAAAAAGACTTTATTCTATAAAAATAAATAAATAAAAAATAATTTTAAAAAGTCAGGACATAACTATCCTCTGGCCTGGCAGTCCCCCATCTGGCCTTCTCTAAGTGCAGCAATACACCTCATGCTCCCCTTAATGTCAGACTCCGAGAATGCCTTTAAATGACTTAAAGCATATGCTGAAAATTATAGCACAAGTATGGAAATTATAGGAACAAGCACATCTTTGTACATCATGCCCCACCTGATGCATAGGCTTTTGTGTCCACCTTTGAATATAAAGAAGCATGTTTCCTCCAATATCTAAGAGTTTATAGTGAAAAGGATCACTGTCAGTTTCAATGTAACAAAAAACCAGTTTCCTCTTGCATTGGGAGGAGGAAAATATTAAAGGCATAAAGACTCCAGGAGAAGATAGAAACATGGAATATGATAGTCACCAGATAGGGGCACTGGAGCCTTCAAGGTGAGACAGAGAATCACTGTCACACTGAGGGACAGTCATGAGCTGAAAAATGCCTCTGAGAAGGCCAGATGGCAGGGATCAAATAATCCTATGAGTGCCTGGCCCTGGAAGGTATTTCTTAGTTCAGAATAACTCCAGATCAGTGAAGCAGACACAGTAGTCAGATTAAGCACTGGTGGAACCACAGAGTTTCTGCCAGAAAAATAATGTACTTTCATATAAACAAAGAGAAACAAACCCATGTCCATAGTGGAATCGGAGGTGAGCAGATTCCAGCTTCTGGGCCACCCTCCTGGAGAATCCCTCTCCAGGGCCAGAGTCACACCCAAGGCTCTGATCTCAGACTCTTGCTAGCAGACAGGCTGTAGGCTTTAGCTGTGAGAGGCCTCCTCCAGCAACACCTAAAAGAAAGGACCTCGCATGACCAGGCCCTGCCTCCAAGGTGAACTGCATCATCAGAGACAAACTGACGTCTTTGAAACTCAGACCTGTGTCCAGAGCAGAGTCAGAGATTGTGCAGACCTCTTGTTCAGAGCAGATAGGAGACACACAAGTGCTCTAGCCACAGCTGACTTGGAGCTGACTAAATGTGAACCACTGAAGCTATAGGCAGAGGCCAGTGCAAGAATACATGTAATAACATAAAGAACAACAAGGTAACACCAGAAGAAACTGGTAGTTCTACAACTACAAGACCTGAACAGAGCAATGAAGAGGACACAGAAGGAAACAATGCCCAAAACACCTTTATTAAGATTATTGAAGCTTAAAGAGAGGATATAAAAAATTCCCTTAAAGAAATAGAAGAAAATACAAACAAAAAATTGGAAGAGATGAACAAATCCTTGAAAGAAAACAAAGAAAACCAAAAAAAGGAAACCCAAAAGATGAAAGAAACATTTTAGGAACTAAATATTGAAATAGAAGCAATAAAAAGGCACAAAATGAGGCAAAGGTGGAAATAGAAAGTTTGAAAAAAAGAGCTGGAACTACAGATACAAACATAGCCAACAAAATCCAAGAGATGGAAGACAGAATCTCTGGAGTGAAAGACTCAATAGCAGAAATAAACAAGGGGGTCAAGGAACGGTCAGCCTGTACCAGGAAATTCAATGTCAGCTTCAAGCCGCAGAATGTTTCAACCACCCTGGGTAAACAGATCAGCAGATCTGACCCTTGCAGAAGGAAGTACACAGGCATTGGAGGTGGGGTCTGAGTTACAAGGAATCAAGGCTGATTCCGACATCACCTCCCTTTTTGTTTAAATAAGTTGTCCCTCCAGCATGGACTTACCCGTCATAGGAAAGCACCCTCCAAATACCCCGTTTTAGGTGCTCATGGCTGGTGAAGGAAGTTGTCCGTCACTGGTTACCACTTATTTAGCATTTGTATCCAAATCTGTCAGGCTCCTGGCTAATAAGGCCTGGTAAGTAACCTGCACTTGAGCAGTGAGCTGAAGGCTGAGCCAGAGAATAATTATCAGGCTTGCACTGATACCCAGACACCCCAGGGTTGTCAGAGATATAGTTCGAGCCCATTTTTGCATCCAGCCAGTAATTTTGGTCATCCAATCCCACCAGGCCTCCTCAGCTATAGGCTTAACTTGAGTACTATTAATTTCTATAATAGCATTCATCAATTGTAGGGTATAATTCACAAATGTCAAATTCCAGAGTCCCTTTTAAAAAAATCATTCATTTGCTTCACCTGAGCAGAGGCATTAACAACAGAATTAGGGGTAACACAAACAGCAGAATAGGAATAGGAGCAGGTCAAACGTTGTTGAATCTATAAAATGTCCACCTGTTCTTAAAACAGGGCAGTCTGTTGATTCAAGGACAGAATACCAAAGTGCAATTGTCCATTAATTTGATTCTGAGTCTTTAGCACAATGGAAACCCTCTCTGCTAGGCAGTTGATCACGGTGGCCTGCTGCTTCTGCTGGCTAATGGCGATCCTGGCAGTGGTGGTGGCCGTGGCTGAAATGGCTATGGTGGCAATGATGGCTGTGGTAATGCCAAAGTTTCTCTCTTCTCGATAGATTTCCACAGGGAATCGACCCTCAGCCTACACAGCCATGGGAAGGGCAGCAAGAACTCTCACCATCAAGGCATGTTGTGCATTCCTCCAGCAATTAGAAGCTAAATAGTTTAATAACCCACTGCCCTCCCCTGCAGACCCATCCCATAGTACAAAGAAAAATGGAGAAAGTACACAGGGGAAGGATATTATGGAAAAGTTCTTCCCACTGGTCAAGTTAAGTTTCAAAGAATCTTCAAAAGGAGTGATAGAATTCCAAGAAGCCGCACCATTAAAAGTCAGACTATTGCTTACCATCACAGGAACTGCATCTAGGCAGGCATATGGTCCATACAAGAACATACCACTAAAGGTAGGCACCCTGCCTGCCATGTTAAGATTCCTAAAATGAAATTCACCAGCCTGCTCTGAGGAGTTCTTAAATGGCAACTGATGACCAAATCACCAAAGGTCATGGCAGCCGGATAAGAAAGAGACTGGGATCGATGGTAATACACTTTCCCCAGGCCAAAGAGTGCCCCCGCCTTGTATGCCTGACTTTACTCCAGCAGCAGGCTCCAGGCTGATGGGGAGGCACACTACCACCTGCATTCCTAAAGTAATTAATAGGCTGCCATATATTTTTTAATCCAACAGCTTGTGATAATGTCGTGTTACCCACAAAATCAGCCAGAGAGGCATTGCTCAAAATCAGGCAGGATATATTTTGTACAAAACTAACAGTATCCCTGGGAAGAAAACTAATATCTGTTTAACAAAGCAAAATGAGAAGGTTAAATTTACAGAGGCCTCTTCCACAAGAACTCTAGCCGCTGGACTCCCTACAGTCCAATTGGAGGAAAACATAACTGGATATACAGAGCTATGTATTCCTACTGGCATCAAAATCAGAGGGTTTCTCACCACACTCCAAAGATCTCTGTGGCTCCAGGCTGAAGAACCCCGAGCATCATCAGCACAGTCAGAGGGCCCTTCCATGGGGCGCACACAGTGCTCCAGCAGCCAAACAGGGGCATCAGCATCTGCGGGAAAAACACACATAGCCCCCCTCACTCTGGCCAGCACTGGTGCTTCTAGTTTTCAGGTTCCTGTGGTCAGATCCTTCCAGCGCACTAGTACCTTCATAGGCACAGGCCCCTGAAAATGTCTCTGTACAGTACTATGCCCATCCTTATCCACAGTTAAACAATTTAAAATAGAGTAAGTGTAAGTTTCAAGACAGGTCCTCTATCTTCCCCAAACATCTCACTCTCTTTAGATTTTTGTAAATAAGTCTTTAAGGTGGAGTTGGCATGTTCCACTATAGCTTGTGAGTTATATGGAATTCCAGTCTTACCTATAGTAGACCATTCTGCACAGAATTGTTGAAAGCCATTGCTAGTGTATGCAAGTCCATTATCTGTTTTAAGTATCTGTGGCACCCCCATATAAGCAAATGCCTGTAGCATATGTTTTTGAACGTCTTTCAGACATTCTCCATGATGTAGGGAGGCAAAATATCATCCCAGAACAAGTGTCCACGGACACATATACATATTTTAAGAGGCCAAAAGAGAACACATGAGTAACATCCATTTGCCACTATTCATTAGGTTTAAGTCCTCTTGGATTTACTCCGAGGGAGAGTACATGAATAAAAGGAGCACAGGTAGGAGAAGTAGTGGCAATTTTTACAGCCTCAGTGTGGGTGCAGTATGTGGGTATGGTGTTGTAGGGTTTGAGCATTTAAATGAAATTGCCGATGCAGCCCCAGAACCTCATCAATCAAAAGCAGTAGCTACAAGGCGAATATATGAATCAGCAATCCGGTTTCCCTCTGCAAGGGAACCAGGCAAGGCTGAGTGGCCTTGAATATGTCCCACAAAAAGGGGATCCTTTCTTATCCAAATTAATGCCTGTAATTTCTGCAAGTCCGTGGCAACCTTTGAATGAGGACTAAGTATGGGGAAGTTTCCAAGGGAAGCATAATTTGAGCCACATAGCAACTATCAGTGTAAATGTTAAGGGGGTCATTAGAAAAATGTTGTAAAGCCAAAATCACGGCAATAACCTCCGCCTGCTGAGACCCTAGGCATTTGATGTCTAACAACCCCATCTTCACTCACTACTACAACAAATCCCTTTCTGGAGGCATCTGTGAAAATAATTCGAGCCTTAGATAAGGGCTTTTGTTTTACCGCCCTTGGAAAAACACAGAACATTTTCTAAAAACTTCAAGTAACTTATGGGCGTGGTAATGATTGTCTAAGCTACTTTTGGTAGTGCATAAAAATAGGAACTAGGATTCCTCTTTTGCTCGAAGCCAATCCAACATTTTCTTATCATAAGGTAATACAATTTTATCAGGCTCCTTGCCAAAAATGAACAAACTCATTTTTCTGGCTTTCCATAATAGTTGTATTATTAACTTATAATAAGATGAAACAGTTTGAGAGGGAGAGGCAGATCCATGCACCCACATTAAGGGCTTTCCTGCCAAAACACCCCAGCTGTACTAAAATCAGAACTAATCACCAAAAACAGGAACTTCTTTCCATAGTCTATCTGATGCACCTGCATCTGTTCCGTGACTTGCTCTACCTCTTTCAGTGCCTTCTTTGCTTCAGGGGTAATATATCTGGGAGAAAATGGATGTGATTCTCCTTTCAGAATATCATACAATGGTTTTAAAACCCCTGTGGGTATGGTCAAGGAAAGCTGAATCCATTGTGTCTCTCCTAAAAACTGTTCCCAATCATGTAAAGTCTTCAACCCCTGAATTTTCATTGACTTAATCCCTCCGTATTGAATTGTATGGCCCAAATAGGTATATGGATATTGTTTCTGTACTTTTTCTGCAGGAATCACAAGTCCTGTGGCTTTTAGGGATTGTTCAAGGTCAGCATAAAGGTTGTGTAGCTGTTGTTCCTTTTCTATGACTTGTAGGATGTCATCCATGTAATGAATAAGGTAACTAGTCGGATATTTTACCCAAGTGGTTTCAATGCCTCTGCCACATACATCTGACATATGGTGGGGCTATTAGGCATTCCCTGGGGTAACACTACCCAGTGGAACCTCTTAGCAGGTTCTCTAAAATTAATGGAAGGTATAGTAAATGCAAATCGCTGGCAATCGGAAGAATGCAGAGGAATGGCAAAAAAAACCAAAACAAAACAACAACAAAAAAAACAAACAAAAACCCAAAAGACAGTCCTTTAAATCAATTACAATTAAATGCCAATTTTTAGGTATGGCAGCTGGTGTGGGTAATCCTGGTTGTAAGGGCCCCATGGGCTGCATACTCGCATTAACTGCCCTTAAATCTTGTAAACGTCTCCATTTTCCAGACTTCTTCTTAATGACAAATATAGGAGTATTCCAAGGGGAAGTAGAGGGTACTATATGTCCCGCAGCAAGCTGTTCTTGCACTAACATCTCAGTGATCTGGACTTTTCCTGGGGCAAGGGCCACTGCTTAACCCATATAGGTTCTCCCTATAGCCAAGTAATAGGTATGGGTTGTGGTCTCAGGGCAGTGACCGATATTAAAAATGCCCTAGCCCAGCATGGTCTCCAGGAAGCCTGACTACTTGCTCATCTAGGGCAAATGCTTTATTCCTACCTTGTTTTTCCTTCCCCAATCCCATCCCCGGGGTCCATCCCATGCCAATCACCATTTTAGTTAGTTACAGGGGAGGATTTATCCTTAGTTAGCTGGGTTGTCAAGACTGCACCCATCTGTAAGAGATTGTTGTGACCCCAAAGATGAGTAGGGAGTCCCTCTAATACATATGGCTGAAAAGTGCTTTCAGAATCGGCCCAAGTCAGAATCTTAGCACTCCTACTGGGTACTGCCTGCCCAACACCCTATAGGGTAGATTGGGTGGGCTCAAGGGGTCATTTTTTTGGCCAATGTTGGTAGGAAAAGATCGACACGTCAGCACCAGTGTCAAGGACACCAGAAAATGTTTTTCCATCAATTTTCACCTTCATTTGGGGTCATTCTCCCATCTCTGCTACCCAAAAGGCTGCCGTCCCAGTGGAACCAAAGCCCTTACTTCCTCTACTAACTTTAATATGGGGATTATTTGTGGGAACTTGTGGAAGCAGTACCAGCTGCACTATTTGTTCTCCTTGAAGAATCACTATCACCCCCCTTTGAACTGTAGTCATAATCCTAATTTCTGTGGTATAATCAGCACCTATAATCCCTAGAATAACAGTAATGTCTTTCAAAGCCCCACTACCGCTTCCTAAAACAAGCCCCAAAGTCTCGAATGGTAGTGGGCCATATACCCCTGTGGGTATAGCCTGGGGTCCCATTTGAGAGGTCAAGACTGCTTGGGCGGTGGCACAGAGGTCCAATCCTGTGCTGCCTGGGGTGCCTCAGTGGAGGTCCCTAGTAGAAAGGGGTTGCCCGTTGGGACAAATTGTATCCAGCCACTGCTCGTGGTAGTATTCATTACTCCGTACTCTTGG
The DNA here is from genome assembly GCA_004025045.1 of Sigmodon hispidus. Classification (NCBI taxonomy): domain Eukaryota; kingdom Metazoa; phylum Chordata; class Mammalia; order Rodentia; family Cricetidae; genus Sigmodon; species Sigmodon hispidus. The sequence goes on along the minus strand of PVIH01023791.1, from coordinate 15,065 downwards.
GCTTTGTGAGGGCCCCAGAGCAGACCCTCTGGCCATTCCCTGATGGTAATGGCCACCTCATCATCAAATTTTGAACAGCATTCAGTGCTCCAATGGGCTCCTTCCGGCCATTTGTCGGGTGGGTTTTGGACTTGAGGCTGAGTATTGGGTCAATTCCTCTTAAAGTGTCTAGTTTGGCTGCAGTTAAAACAGCCTTTCGGCTGTGCTTCCAAATCCTTTCCTAACCCCTGGAGAATTGCAGCAATGAGAACTTGTCTCATAATGTGGGGTCCATCAATATCTTTGCAAATTCTAATCATATCATTAACACTTTTATTTTTGTGGGCCCTTAAGGCTTCCTTGCAATATTTATTTGCATTTTCAAAAGCTAATTGTTTAATGAGGGGCATGGCAGTGCCAGCATCGCCAGTTTGCCAGCCAATTGAAATAAGCGAGAGACAAACTTGGTGTAAGGTTCAGAAGGGACTTGCAAGACCTTAGATAGCTGGTGTCCTGCAACCTTGTTAGGCAGTGCCTTCCAGGTCTGAACTGCAGCCTCAGCAATCTGGGCATACACAGCAGGATCATATGTAATTTGGGCCTGCAGTCCTGCATAAACCCTGGAACCTGTCAGCATTTCCAGGTTCCCTTGTGGGAATCTTGCCTGGGTGGTAAGCCTTGCAGTTTGTATGCACTGCTCTTGGTATTTTCCTCTCCACAGTAAGTAATCACCTCGGACAGGCTGGCATGGCACATCTGCTGCCAATCACTCGGAGTAAGATTGCTGGTGGTATATGACTCAAAAAGTGCCATAGTAAAGGGGGGCAATGGCCCATAACTGGTTACCGCCTCCCTCCTTCAATTGTTTCATCTTCTTGAATGTCAGGGGTGTGTGCTGCCTAATCCTCTGGCTGGGGTTATTAGGATCATTTATCTCAATAACTGGATGTAACTGTGGAGATTTAAAAGAAAACTGGACCCCTCTTCTTGAAAACTCCCATCCCTGTGCCTCTTCTCAACATAGTCAGGGAAACAGGCTGGCGGCAGCAGTGGCTCAGACGGACAGGCCACCATGGGTTTTGGTTTCATTTTACATTTTTTGAGCTTTCTTCTTAAGTCTTCTATCTCTAACTGTAAGTGCTCTTCCTCAGACTCCAGGGTCCTCTCCCCGGACTCATCTGACCCGGGACCCACTTTTTCATCCTCATCAGACTGTGTGTCAGCCGTGCGGAAAGTGATTTCCTAGCCTCATCATCCTGAATTACCTCAAACGCTTGTCGAAATTTGGCTGGCTGTTTTCTCACCTTCACCTTGTCTATAAGCAAGGCGTCCTTTACCAGATGCCGAAGAGAGAAGGTAGCAATAGGAAAATAATTGGGCCCCCTCTCCTGTAGAGCTCTCTGAAGATCACCTTTTACCTGTTCCCAATCAGGGATACTAAATCCCCTGCCTGCCAGTGAAGAACAGTGAAGAACCAAGGGCTGACTTCTCCTATGGTGCTCACAAATGCAAGTGCAGTGCTGTTCTTAATAGCAGTTCCCTGTTGTTCCAATAACCTCTTTATCTCAGTGGCCATCTGAGGTTTTCCTGTAGAGTTAACCATGGTATGTAACTTATCAATTCACTCAAATTATTTCCCCTGGAGCAACCCCGTCTTTGTTCCCCTCTTTCCAGATCTCAGTGGGACCTCCACTTGCTGTACCGTCACTGCAGCTGCGTTCAGTATCTGGCAAGGGAAGTCAGGGTTAAAAGAGCATACTTGCACCATCTTGAGAAGTAGGGAACACCTTTATTTACACTCAAGCAGCTTATATACCCCAAACCATCAGGAACTACCAAGGCATAAACAAGGGGTCAATGAATGGTCAGCCTGTACCAGGAAATTCAATGTCAGCATCAAACCACAGGATGTTTCGACCATCCTGGATAAACAGATCAGCATATCTGGCCCTTGCAGAAGGAAGTACACAGGCAGAGGAGGTAGGGGCTGAGTTACAAGGAATCAAGGCTGATTCCAACACCAACCTAGACTAGTATACCAAACAAAACTATCAAAAACCATAGATGGAGTAAACAAGATATTTCATGACAAAGTCAGACTTAAACTAACCTATCCACAAATCCGGCCCTTCAGAAAGCATTAGAGGGAAAACTCCAAACTAAGGATCCCAGATACACCTATGAATTCACAAACAATCAATAATCCCACAGAAGAATACTCCAGAGAAAGAAAATACATACAAGCTACCACCAAAAATAACAGGAAATATCACTCAGTGGTCACTAATATCCCTTAATATCAATGAACTCAACTCACCTATAAAAAGGCATACACTAACAAAATGCATACAAAAACAGAAGCCATCCTTCTTCTGCATACAAGAAACACAGCTCAACCACAAAGACTGACACAGGTTCAGAGTAAAGGGTTGGGAAAAGATTTTTCAGTCAAATGGCCCTAAGAAACAAGCTGGGGTTGCCATCCTAATATCTAACACAGTAGACTTTAAGCTAAAAGCAATTAAAAGGGACCAAGTTGGTCATTACTTATTCATCACAGGAAAAATTGATTCAGATGAGATTTCAATCCTGAATATTTATGCCCTTAATATAAGGGCACCTACCTATGTAAAAGAAACACTGCTAAAGCTCGAATCCAACATCAATTCTCACACCTTAATAGTGGGGGACTTCAATACTCCATTTTCACTCCTGGATAGGTCAATCAGACAGAGACTCAACAGAACTTCTACAGCTGATAAACACCTTCAGCAATGTAGCAGGATACAAGATTAACTCAAAGAAATCAGCAGCCCTTCTATACACTAAAGATAAAAGGGCTGAAAAAGAAATAAGGGAAACATCACCCTTTATAATCACTACAAATAACATTAAATACCTTGGAGTAACTATAACCAAAGAAGTAACAGATCTATTTGACAAAAACTTTAAATCACTGAAGAAAGAAATGTAAGAGGATATCAGAAAATGGAAAGACCTCCCATGTTTCTGGATAGGCAGGATCAACATAGTAAAAATGGCAATTCTACCAAAAGCAATCTACAGATTCAATGCAATTCCCATCAAAATCCCAACACAATTTTTTACAGACCTTGAAAGAACAATACTCAATTTCATTTGGAATAACAGGAGATCCAGGATTGCCAAAACAATTTTGCTCAACAAAAGAACCTCAGGAGGCATCACCATCCCCAACTTCAATTTATATTATAGAGCTATAGTAATAAAAACAGCCTGGTACTGTCATAAAATAGATTTGTAGATCAATGGAATTGAATTGAGGATCCAGACATTAATCCAAAAACCTATGAACACATGATCTTTGACAAAGAGGCCCAAAATATTCAATGGAAAAAAGGTAGTATCTTTTACAAGTGGTGTTGGCATAGCTGGATGGTAGTGTGTAGAAAATGCAAATAGATCCAAGCCTATTACCCTTCACAAAACTCAAATACAAGTGGATCACAGACCACAACATAAACCCAGCCACACTGTACTTGATAGAAAAGAAAGTGGGAAATACCCTCCAATGCATTGGCATACGTGACCACTTCCTAAATATAACACCAGTGGCACAGACACTCAGAACAACAATCAATAAGTGGGACCTCCTGAAAATGAGAAGCTTCTATAAGGCACAGTCAATAAGACAAAACGACAGCCTACAGAATGGGAAAATTTTTCACCAACCCTATAAGTAACAAAGAACTGATCTCTAAAATATATAGAGAACTCAAGAAAATAGAGTCCAAGACCTTGAATAATCCAATTAAAAGGGGGCTTCAGAACTATAAAGGGAACTCTCAGCAGAAGAGTTACAAATAGCTGAAAGGCACTTGAAAATGTGTTTGGCTTCTTTAGGCATCAGAGAAATGTAAATCAAAACAACGTTGAGATACCACTTTATACCTGTCAGATTGACACAGATGACAGCCTATGCTGGTGAGTATGCGGAGCAAGGGGAATACTTAGATACCACTTTATACCTGTCAGATTGACACAGATGACAGCCTATGCTGGTGAGTGTGCGGAGCAAGGGGAATACTTCTCCATTTTTGATGGGAGTGTAAACCTGTTCAGCCACTTTGGAATGTAGTATGGTGGTTTCTCAGAAAACTAGGAATCAATCTCCCCAAGCATCTAGCAATACTGCTATTGGGCATATACCCTAAAATGCACATTCACAGACCAAACTATGTTCATAGCAGTATTATTCATAATAGCAAGAACCTGGAAACAACCTAGATGCCCCTCAACTGAGAAATGGATTAACAAACTTTGGTACATCTACACAATGGGGTACTATTCAGCCGCAAGAAAAAATGATATCCTAAAATTTGCAGGCAAGTGGATGGATTTGGAGAATATCCTCCTGAGCAAGGTCTCACAAACTCAGAAAGATAGGCAGGGAATGTACTCACTCATTAATGGACTTTATACAAACAAAAAAAAAGTAAAGCATTCTCCAGCTGCAAACCACAACCACTGAACAGTTTGGGATCTGAAGCACCTTGGAATGGCACCTTGGATCCCACTCCCTCCAGAGAAACACCTGACCCAGTCTTAATGTTGGAGTGAGGAAAGCATATCTACCAGGAGTGGATGCTGAACTAAGCCACCTTGTGATCTTGGGACCTTCTGCCCTTGTTGGGGAGGAGATAAGGAGATGGGAAGAAGAGAGAGTGACTGGAAAGGGTGGGAGGAGAATTAGAAGTCCATCAATATGAGCATTGGGCACTGGGAGCAGCTGTTGCTGTGTGTGACTAAGAAGCAAATGTTCAGCACAAGACAATAGATTTGTCTAGAACAAAATAAGAAACTGGAAGCTCAAGGGATGGAAAGGGATACTGGGTTATTAGTACTGACTCTGAAACGTGAAATGGTCTAAAATGGAAACATGAGGATAGAGACTGGTATACTATAGGTGGCTGGTTATGGGACCCTTAGGCAATCTTGTAGGCAACTTGAAGTCACCTTGCTGTCTCAACAATTCATGGGCTCCTTATTCATTATCGACTTTATGCTGAAGGTGGGCTTTTCAAGATAGGTTTTCCTCCATACATATAACATAATATTAGAATCACATTTGAGACATTCTCAGTATCCTGAACAAAAGTAACATATGATTAGAGAGAAGTTGCAAGGGGCAGAAGCATAGCTCGTTGTCATATGTCAAAATGCAGACTTTATTTCAGCATCTGATAACATACCAAGATGTAATTCAGATATTAGAACTGCTCATAATTTGGCATGCCATCAAATCCTGGAAGAAGCCATCAAAAATAATAAAATTGGAGAATAAATGACAAATGACTCAATTGATTGTCTGCCATGACACACAGCTGCTGCTCACTATGGATGAAATGGAGGTATGGTGTCACACATTCTAAATATTCTCATTGCCAACAGCTTTCTGGATGTAACCCATTCTCACATAGCATAGGGAAACATCTACCCCTGAGAAATAGTAGTAGCCCCATCATAATATGATTAATCAAAGAGAACACATCACCTAAGCTTACTCTATAAATTCTTGTCTCAATGACACCTTAATTGCTTGTTTGTTTCTTTCTATAATTGTTTCACCTAGCCCATAGGTTAAACCAGTTCCTTTCTACCATTTATTTCAGGCCTGGATTAGCATCAGGAACTCACACCAAAGGAAAATTGGAGGAGAGTAATGTACATGCATGTACCACATGGGAGCCAGGGCATTTTCATGATAGGCATGGAGAAACCCTAGAAAGCCATCCTTGCACCCACCATTCTAATACTTTCTATTATTGATAGTAAGTGTCAGGATTATGTATTTATGTTTGGAAGCCTTAAGGCTGACATTCTCAACCATGGACCCCTTTTAATGGTGGCCCAAGGGTCTTCCCTGGTAACAGCTGGTCTGTTGTATAAGCTCTGCCTTCACTCTGAGGTTATGAGGAGTCCTAATGGACCAGAGTTTCTCCTGTCCATGCTATGTCCAGAGGAATCACAACTTGAGCCCTGGTTTTAGAGGAGAAAATATCATAGCTTTAATAACAATTTCACAGCTAACCCAGATGTGCACATTTTTTGACTTGTGTGTGTGTGTGTGTGTGTGTGTGTGTGTGTGTGTGTGTGTATTTTCTCCTGACTTCATCTGTTTCTGGCCCAGAGATCCTGGATGAAGACAGACACTGACACTTTGGACCATTTGCACAAATCATCACAGGATTCTGCAGAGTTAAGAATTGAAAGGCAGTTCAACACACACCTAACATTTGAACTAGCATGGACCAGTTCTTAGCAGTCTTTCACAAGGATAGACACTGCACTACAGGGAGGCATAATTCCCTCCAGAGCAGAGAGCAAGCTCTGCAAACTTTCTCGAAACTCCCAGAACTAAAGACCATGAAATATTGGCCAGATTTCATTCAGGAATAATGTCTAAAGTGGTGTTTGCATAGGCAGGGAAGAATAGATACCTAGAAGTTTCCAAAGCATTGAGGAAGGGTTTTGTTATTTAAGGTGTCCTGCATTCTAAACTCTCAACAACATCTACACAGTTTTAAACAAACCAGTAAATATTCTAGGGACAAAATTATATAAGATTAAAATAATAATACAGACTAACCTTTAGAAATTTGTACAATATTCACCACTGTAATAGTTAAAAAGCATCTACACTTAAAACTGAGTTTCAAACTAAGTTACTATGTGAAAAAAAGGAAAAAACAAGGAGTCAGCAGGACCTTATTCTTAGCCTAAAGACTGGTAACCACACACTATCTGGACCATAATCCTAAGGTCAGCCCTTTCAGCAGATGAAGTCTTGACACCAATCTAAATAGGAGACTACCCCAGAGTCATCTGGCTTACTTCCTCAAATTGTCCCCGTTTCCTCTTATTGTATAATTGTTTTCCTCAAATATTGACCATATACTCATTCTGATTCAGTAATCTTGCTTAACCACTATTTGCTCAGAAAAGAAGCAAAAAATAATACCAAAAATAACAAAAAACCATGGTAATGTCTCACATAGCAGAAAATCCCTAGAATTGAGACAATTGTGGTCTGTGCATTTAAACATTCCTTCCCTGGTTTTCCCCGCTTACAGCATCTCTCAGACTGGCAAATGTGGCTGCTGTTGCAAAGCTTCTAAAAGTAAACTTTTTTAAATTTTATTTTTTGATCAATGATTTTTATGTTTTAATATGCATTGGTAATTTTCTCTGCATGTATGTCTGGGTAAGGGTTTCAGATTCCCTGGAACTAGAGTTACAGACAGAACTGCCATATGGGTGCTGGGAATTGAACCTGGCTCTCTGGAAGAGCAGTCAGTGCTCTTAACCTGTGAGCCATCTCTCCCAGTCCAAATTTCTTTGTTTTTTTTTTTTGTTGTTGTTGCTGTTTGCTTTTTTCCTTGCCACAGGCAATACCATAAACAGCCTGTGACAAAGTAAGCCTCATTTATTTGTTCGGTTTTTCAAGGGTTTCAAGGAATTTTTGAGTAGGATGTAGGAAAGTAAATTTGCTAGTTTTTGAATCCACCAAGAGGGACTGTTTTTTTATCTTTAAATTTAAAAGAAGTTTTATCTGGTGGTCTTGAACCCTATAACACTATCTGCATGTTTTATGTATGTTTTGAGTGAATTTTATAATAAATTAAATTATCAGTCATTTAAAAAATTGTAAATGGGAATCTGATTTCCACTGTAGAACACGTAGTTGTTGACAAGCTATAAGAAACAAAACAGATGCCCACCTTCCCACTTATACTCTGGAATCTCTCTCTTTCCTAGGCACTAGTAACTAGGTTTCCCTAACCCATCTGGCTTCTCCCATTTCCTTCACATTTTTAGTCCTTTCATCTCTTCAAAGATAACTCTGAACAACTGTTATAGTTTTGTGTTTAAGGTTTTATCCTTAAAACACTTCTCATTACTATTGCTACCAGTGCCAAGTTACCACTCATGGCTTCTCAGTTCTGTGTACATTCCTGCTCTCCAAGATGTTCTTCATGAGGAAGAGGTGCTATGCCTAAGTAGACTACTTCACAGATCATCAAAGTGTAGTGCAGGATAGGGACCCAGAAAGCTGCAGCAGAATGAATATAGAAACCCATTCTGCATAGAAACGGTATATGGCCACCATATTCCCTTATTCTGCTGTAGAAGAGAGATCATTTCTTGTCCAAGCTTTGGGCTTTTCTTCTGGCCTATATTTAGCAGGAAGATGAACAAAATGTTGTCTCATTCTGTGGGAACAAGATGACAAATGCAACTAGAATTTTGAGAAATCTAGTATTTATTGCTATTGTATGTGACAAGACAATGTTTTCATGACCAGCATGATTGGCCAAGATGTTGCTGGCACAAGAGGAACTCTTTTGGTTCCTCAGGAACAGAGGCACTCTCAGGATCTTCATCCAGCTTGGGAGAAAAGTTCTTCAGGGTACCAGAGGTGTCACTGTTGAGTGGTAATTCCATCTGCCTTTTTCTGTATTTAGTCCTCTGATTTTTAAACCAAGCCTGAAATCAGACCAAGATAGAGTCTGGTTTATCATACTGAATAGTTAATATTATGGTGGAAAACATGTAACTTCATATGGAACTAACATCGTCTCCTTCACAGAAGAATAGAGTTTACAATTCCTCACAAACTTTTCAAGACTGCAAGTATTACCCAAGGTGGAGGATGTGCTCACAGCACAGGAAATCCTGGTTTCCATTCCACTATCATTATAAACAATCAAACAAATTGACCTAGTACACACAGCATCAGAATTACTCTTCTGCAGAAGCCTTTGGAAAATAAGCTATCTGCCAACTTCTGGACACTATCAGGCTAATTCTTCAGACAGACTTTCAAAACTGTCAGTCCTTGCCTTCTTCATAATTAAAGATTTCGGACAATTATCTCAGAGCTGACACAAGACACAAAGCTGGAGAAATTAAATTCAGAGCTGCATTTGTCTGGGTCAATTTTACTAAAACCTTATTAAAAAAAGAACCAGAAGAACCAGCCACAAAGCTTTTCAGTCCCACATCCTTTTCATCTTAATTAAACCATTTTCTTCATTGTAAAGTCAAGTCATCCTCTGCTCATTCTATTAGCTATGTGCATGTGTTCAGTATTTAGTAACAATTGAAATGCCTACTAATGCTTTTTCCTGTCATCACATAAGTATTCTCATGGCAATCCCAAGTTCCAACATGGCTCTAGACAGAAATACTATGCAAAATATTTTGTTTTTATGCATAGTTCAATATTAATTAGGGGACATGCAGGTGTGAATGGTATGTATACACCATAGTTATATCTATATATGCTATATTTAAACACACATAAACATAGTTCTTGTCACACAGAGAATGAGAGACCCAATTTCTTTGCTTTCCTTTAGAAAAATATATTCCTTCAGTTCCAGAAACAGGAAAGAAACACTAGCTGGCATTTACTTTTTTCAAACACTTTCTACTTCTAAAGAATATAAAGCATAAAACAGGCATAAAAGACCCAGGAGCTCCTGATGTGGAAGACAAGGCTTGTCCCAAATCAGGTCTGAGATACAGTACCCTACCGCTCCTGATGTGGAAGACAAGGCTTGTCCCAAATGAGGTCTGAGATACAGTACCCTACCGAGCCTCTACTGACCTTCACCTTGCATTCATCCACATGAATGAGCTCTGCAAGTGCTTTTCTGTGGAGAGAAAGGGACAGAAGTTGGGTAAGCATAGTGCACATGTACAGTTTCTCTATATTTTCAACTTGATATCTATGCCTCATCCTCAGCAAATTCTCATTTCATCATTTTTTCACAGATAAGCTTCTTTAGAAGTGATTTTATCTTGTCAAAACACTAAATGTCATTTTAAGAATTTCCTAGTGTAGCCAGGGAGATTGCTCAGTGGGTCAAGGGACACAATGACATTCCTGAAGACCTGAGTTCAATCCCTGGGCTCCACATGATGGAAGGAGAGAACAAACTCTCTCAATTTTCCTCTGACCTCCCCATGCTCAGGTGTTATGTCATGCTTACACTAATACTTATGTAAGTAAAATTCTAATAAGGAACTGCAGATGAGAAATATAGTGATAACTGACTATATCATTTGTATTTGTTTATAGCAGTGCTCATTTAATTTTCTGTGCAGATGTGCATGCTTTGTTTGGATATTGTGATTGGTATAAATTCAGGAAGATATGCTTGAATGGGAGACACCTGGTTCTAAAAATATTTCAGTCGTTTATACACACACACACACACACACACACAAAGACAGAAGGAAAACACAAATTCTCCAAAGCGTGGGTCTAGTAGTTGGGTGGTAAATTTGGGAGTGTCTTCTTCCCTTTGGCCTTGTTGAGGCAGGGTGGTTTTTTTTTTTTTTTTTTTTTGTTTCTGAAGCTATGCTGTCCACTAGGTCTACCTGGCTAATGGTATGATGGTTTTTCCTGTGTCTGCCTTCCATCTGCTTGTAGGACTGATGAGATTTAGGTGCCCACCAGTACTTCTCTCTTTCTAATTGGGTTGCAATTACAGATTTCCAGATTTGTGTTTCAAGCACTCTTATCCCATGAGCAATCTCTTCAGCTCCCACCTTATTTTTTTTGATACAGTATCTCACTGGTCCCATATTCACTGTAATCCCAGGAATCTGGCATATCCTCACCTCCCATGAACTAGGATTTCTTGTGGATGGTATTTTGCATTTGTTTAACCACAAGAGAACAGAGTCACTGACTGTCCAAAGCATTAAACATAGAATTAATATACCCCACATTTCAGTTTCTTGGTATATATCACAAAAGACTTAAAACTTGTAGTTAAAGAGGTATTTGTCCACAGAAGCAAAGCACAATTCATGTGGGCCACAGATAAAAGCCTCGCAGATATCCCTTCACTTGTGGAGAGGAAAGGAATTAGAATAAATATGAAAAGATGCCTTTGTGACATTCAGCTTCCAGAAAGCAAAATTCTGCCACATGTAGGAGCACATGGATGAACACTGACAACATTATATTAAGATAAACAAGGTGGTTTGAAAAGGTCAAGCTCTGCATGATTTCCTTTGTGTGTGGAAACTGAAGCAGTCAGACTTGGGATGAAAAGACAAAATAGTGCAATAGGCTGGAGAGATGGTCTCAGACAAAGATGGAATAAACACAAAGTTTTGTTTTCGCATCATAAAAACAATTTGATAAAGGTTTCCCCAAACAGTTTTGAAAACACTGCATGCTCTACACTTTAGTCTTGGTTTAGACAGTTGCTTTTATGTTTCTTTTTTTTAAAAAAAAATCTGTAAAATAATATACTCACCATGAGCATTTTTGAGGCTTTTTTTTTTTCAAAAGGGCACAAGAGTTTGGCCTTTAAGCTAAGAGGCCACCTTCCTCACCATAAATTCAGTTGAAGATTTTATGGTTTCAGGGCCAAGAGAGGAAGGAGACCAACGTAGCACCAAACTAATCTCAGCTACTGAGGAAGCAGAGCCAGGACTTAGTTCACAAGTTCAAGCACTGGTTGGGCTAGACCAAGGGCAAAGTCACCTTTGATAATTCATACTTAAGCTGCAAAGTAAAATGGAATCAGGATGTAACATGTCGTAAGAGAATTGGATTAGCATTTCTAGGGTTTCTGAGTTCAATACCCAGGATATGGTGTTTTTATTTTAATGAAGAAGCAGAAGTTAGGAGAAAGTAAATGAGCCAAACATCCTAAAAAACAGAGTGGACTCTCTAAAAATCATGCACATACCTTTGGAGTACATCGGGATAGTGGGTTTCTTGGAAAACCTTGTCCAGTTCACAAAGTTGCCCATAGGTGAATTTGTGGTGTTTTGTACGCCTCTTGTTGATCTGATGACCTCCAGCTGCTTTCCCAAGGCCCTCCAGCTTTCCCTGTCTACGCTTGTTTTCCCTGGTTCGCATTTTGTTTGTTTCATGATTACAGTAGTGGTCATATTCATGGCTCCTATAGTCTTCATCCCCCAGCGCATGCAGGGCATGCACACCTTTCTCAAAGCGTCTATGGGAAGCTTTTGCAGCTGCCCTCTGCCGAGATTCGGTAATTATTTCTTCCTCATAGAAGCCCACCCCATAATAGTCAAGGTCAAAGTAGAAATACTTGCTCTCCATTACTAGAGCTTTGCAGTTAGATCCCACTGTGAGCACCTTCCTGTTCCCAGGAGAAAAATTTGTTGCATCAAGCTGCGCATGTTCCACAGTACAATTATGCGTGCTCCTGGGTGTGGCTAGTCTGGAGGCGGAAGTGGGGGGTATGTGTGGGCGTAAAGAGGTGTGTCCACCCCACAGGAGATGATAGTTGCCATTGGGAAGAGAGTTGCCATTAGGAAGCATGAGAAAAAGACTGCTTGAAGTAAAATGGTATCTTCAAGAAACAGTCCCCCAGTTGGACCTGAATTTAGGCATCTCGCTGGGTCTCAGAGAGGCCCCTGACAAGGACTAACCATGAATTTTAAGATTATTTGAAGACAGAGGTACGGACAAAAATTCAAAAGAACATTGTCAAACTTGAGGAACATCTCATGGCACCACCTTCCAGTGTCACAGCCCAATATCTTCTCCACGGTGAATTAAGTTGGCATTTCAAATTAGGGGCCTCTTCTCTATTTCTTTGAAGACACCGAATGCAGAGTTCTCTTGATCTGTCTAAGCACAGGAACAGAAATGAAAGCATTTTCTTTGGTAAGATCCAATACTGTTATGATCACTGTGAGAAAATCTAAAAATACCAGATTTTAAAAACAGAATGTCAGAATTTACATGTAATATCCTGCTTAGGGATGATCTCAGACAAAAATACTGATGATCTTGAGGTCTTGCCCTCTTTATATTTCAGGGAATATTAAAACTTCAAATTGAAAGAACATTTGAACAACTCTCTAGAACACTTTTCACCGAGGTTAAAGAAATACATACAGTAGGCAATTTTCTTTTTACTTTTCTTCTTTTTTAAAAAATATTTGTTTTACATCCTGACCACAGTTTTTCCTCCTTTCTCTCCTCCAAGTCCTCCCATCCAGAGTCTTCCCTCTGCTGCCCTCTGTTTCTTTTCAGAAGAGGCAGACCTCCCACTGATATCAAACCAAATATGGCATATTAAGTTGCAGTAAAACTAGGCACCTCACTTTTATTAAGGCTGGGCATGGCAACCCCCTGTGAGGAATAAATTCGCAGAAACCAGCAAAAGAGTCAGAGACCAGCCCCTACTCCCACTGTTAGGAATCCCACAGGAGGACCAGGTTACACAATTGTCACATATATGTAGATGGCCTAGGTCAGTCCCATACAGGCTTCCTGGTTATTGGTTCAATCTTTGTGAGCCCCTATGAGCCCAGATTTGTTGGTTCTGTGCAGTTTCTGGTGATGACCTTGACTCCTCTGGATCTCACAATCTTCCCTCTCAGATGCAGAATTCCCAAATGTTTGGCTGTGGGTCTGCATTGGTTAGCTTCAGTGGCTGGATGAAGTCTCTCTGATGATTGGACTAGATAATGATCTATGAGTATAGCAGAATGCAGCTAGGTATCATTTCATTGATGTTTTTGCCAGTCATGTTAGGTTCTAGCTTAGGTCTTTAGGATATGTAGCGTTGGGGTCCTGGTGCTTCAGGCAGTGTTAAGGGTGGGCTCTTTTTGTGGCATGGGTCTCAAGCTGGTCACTCCCACAAATTCTATGCCACTTTTACTCCAGCACATCTTGTGGGTAGGACAAATTACAGGTGGAAGGGTTGTGGCTGGTTTGGTGTTCTAATCCCTCTACTGGAAGCCTTGATTGGACACAGAACATGGCCGTTTCAGGCTCCACATCTCTCATTGCTAGAAGTCTTAGCAGGGGTCTCCTTCTCCATAAATTCCAGGGAGTTTCCCTTGTACCAGGTTTTTATCTTGCTCCTCAAATATACCCCAAATCTAGTTGTGTCTCCCAGCACACTCTTCCTCCTTCTACCCTTCATTTCATCCTACCTGTTCCCATGACCTCCATCCCACCCACCCACTAGAGATGTTTATTTTATTTCACAGCCTGGGGAGATTCATATGGACTCCACAGACCTCCTTGTTACTTAGTCTTTCTGGGTCTGTGGATTATAGCATGATTATCCTTTACTATACAGCTAATGTCCACTTATAAGTGACTATATGCCATATTATTATTTTTGTGTCTGTGTTACCTTATTAAGGATGTTTCTTTTTCTAGTTCCATCTATTTGCCCTCAAATTCCACAATGTTATTTTTTTGTTAACATTTGAGTTCCACATTTTCTTAATTCTTTGGTTAAGGGGCATCTATGTTGTTTCTAGGTTCTGGATATTATAAATAAACCTACTATGAACATAACTGAGTGTTCTTGTGATAGAATGGAGCATCCTTTGGAAATATCCCCAGGATAAGTATAGCTGTGTTTTGAGGTAGGTTGATTCCCAATTGTATGAGGAATTTCCATACTGATTATATAAGTTTGCACTCCCACCCATAACGGAGGAGTGTTTTCCTTGTTCCACATCCCCTCCAGTATGAGCTGTCATCAGTGTTTTTTATCTTAACCATGCTGATATGTATAAGATGGAATCTCAGAGTTGTTTAATTTCCATTTCTCTGAAGGCTAAGAACATTGAACATTTCTTCAAGTGCTTCTCAGACATTTGAGATTCCTTAATTGAGAATTTTTTGTTTAGATCTGTATCCCATTTTCAAATTGGATTATTTGGTTTGTTGATGCCTAGTTTCTTGAGTTCTTTATATGCTTTTAGATATTAGACATCTATAAGATATGGGAATGGAGAAAATCTTTTCCCATTTTGTAGGTCGCTGTTTTGTTCTATGTTCAAGGTTCCCCCACTTTTTTCTTTTTTAAGTTCAGTATATTGTGGTGGAATGTTCTCTGTATGATGTAAAATAAATAACTGTTTGGACCCATGCAGGGCACCGTAGAAGTGGGTGGAGAATCAGAGGCAGGCAGGTAGGAAGAAGGGGTGGAGTTTACTAGTCGCCATCTGTCCCCCGAAGAAGAAGCATGTAGGAATTCAGGTGAGCCACGGGCTGCAAGCCACGTGGTGGGTAGATT
>PVIH01023790.1:12787-24192 GCA_004025045.1 Sigmodon hispidus | reverse complement strand
GGGAAGGGACCTTGAATGGGGATATACAGGGATAGGAAAAAAAATCCAGAGGGAAAGCTGAACACAAAGTAATTTTATGTGTAGCAAATTATTTGCATTATCACCCTTGATAAGTCATGCTTATGATTTTTATTTTCTTTATAGTTATTGTTAACTTATCAGCATTTTAAATTCAATTTACTGTTTTTCTTGATAAATAAAAAAAAATTCTCAATAAAACAGATTTAGACTCACTAAAACCTCTAAACAGGGTACAATATATTTAAAATATGCATAGGCTTCAGAGAGAGAGAGCAAAAAAAGGGTAAATAAAGCCCTTTAAGAAAGCGAAATAGGAAATAAAGACAAAAAGATCACATGAAGATGGCAGATAAACAAAGAGTCTGGATTATGGTTATTGTGTTTTCTTTTAATTTTTTAACTTTTAATGAGCTAACAGCAGAAAGATGGTTGATTGCTAAGGCTGCTAAGTTGGACAAACATATATATTTTAAAGATATCTTGACTTTAAAATCTATTTATAAGAATATGTTGCTTGGGAAAAGAGTTTCTGCTTTTGTCTCCACAGAAGATCAAAACCTGTGGATTGGTTCTAGGCAAATATGGTTTCATTTGCCAAGGCCACTTGAACATTCTCAGCTTCCAAGATGCCAGTTGAGATGATCCAGCTTCAAGACCCCATGAGATCAACAACGTCCTTGACAGCAGGAAGTAGTAAAAGAAAGAAAGCTACATCCAATTTTCCCAAAATATTACTTATTAATGTTCGTTTTCATTATAAATGGTTAATGGTCATAGTCAATCCTTAAAAAAAGGGAGGGAGGAGGATATGATATAGGAATGATTATAAAAGATAAGTAGATTTTGATTTATTGATGTAAACTTAAGGTCAATTTTGTTATGCTGTATGTATTTTTCTATTCGTGCTTAAGGTATGACACTGATGTAACTCATAAAATTGTAATGTGCAATTGTGAAATTCGGATTAATAGTCATCTATGATAGCCAAACTTATAGTCATGTTAGTTAGGTTTTTGTAGATATGCACAGATTTATTTTAATTAGGTAGGTACTCTTCAAACACTTCCAAGACATGCAGAATATGGCATTTAAAATATTTTAAGAGCTTACACTTTTTTTTTGACAGTGAGATAGGTCTGTTCCTGGCAGCACCAATATATTTCAGGAAAATAATGGGCATTGAAGAAACTTCACGTGAAATTTACTTTGTGGCAACAGGTAGCCATTGGACAAGAAACTCTTCTGGTATTGACTGCTTGATAATATGCTGTATAAACTAGACATGCAGGTTCCATAGGAAAGTGACCTCTGAACATCCGCAGAATATGCCAAGATGGTGGTTCAGGTTCCTGCTTTGCAGAAAAAAAATGCCAGGCATCCTTCTGAACACAAGGAGAAGTGACTGATGGACTGTGCCAGATTTCCTGCATCACTGAAAGGTATGCCAGAGACTTTGTGCCATAAAGGCTGAAGATGGTGCCCCAACATTACAAAGGAACTTTGGGTGACTGTCCAGTCAGACAAGTGTCATCTCTGTCATTTTCTAGACTTTGGAAGTTGCTTGCATTTCCTGTTTATTTGCATAATAATATATACTTCTGTGGTCTTTGATGTGCTTGAAGGTTTAATAATTATAGGTATAGTTCTTTTTAGTTTAAAAGGTATATTAGATATGAAACTTTAGACTCACAAGGATAAGGTAGATAATGTAATATTCTCTTTAATTTTATGAATACAAATAGAGTGGATATTGTGACTGCAATTCCTGCTTGAGAGCTGTTCTGATGCAATTTTGCTATATGGAAATTGAAACCTTCCTTTTTGATAAGACAGAAAAGAGGAAATGTGGTAGAAATGCTCTCTGTATGATATAAATAAAGTTTGGCCTATGTAGAGTACCATAGAAGTGGGTGGAGAATCAGAGGACAGGCAGATGCGAGAAGGGTGGAGTTAGTCAGTCTCCATCTGACCCCCGAAGCAGAATCATGTAAGGTACATAGGTGAGCCATGGGCCGAGACACCTGGCAGACAGATTAATGGAAATGGGTTGATTTAAGATGAAAGAGCTAGCTAGTAATGTGCTTGAGACATGGGCCAAAGAGTATGAAGTTAACATAAGTGTCTGATTCATTTCTTTGGAGGAAAATCCACTGCAAACCAGGTTCCAAACCTCCAGGTCCTTTTGGGCCCGAAAAACATTTTACAACATCTATTTGCATTTTTCTACATAATGCCACCCAGGTATGCCAACACAATTTGTTGAAGATACTATCTTTTTTTCTATTGAAAGTTTTTTACCTTTTCATTGAAAATCAGGTATTCATAGGTATGTGGGTTAATGTCTGGGTCTTCAGTTTGATTCCATTGAGCCACATTCTGTTTTTATGCCAGTACCAGTCTGTTTTCAATACTGCAGCTCTGTAGTATAACTTGAAGTTGGGGATGGTGAAACCTCCTGAGGTTCTTTTGTTGAGCAAAATTGTTTTTGCAATCCTTGCTCTCCTGTTTTTCCAAACAAAATTGAGTATTGTTCTTTCAAGGTCTATAAAAATTGTATTGGCATTTTGATGGGAATTACATTGAATCTGTAGTTTGCTTTTGGTAAGATTGTCAATTTTACTATGTTGATCCTACCAATTTGGGAGCATGGAAGGTCTTTCCATTTTCTGATATCCTCTTCAATTTCTTTCTTCAGTGATTTAAAGTTTTGGTCAAACAGATCTGTTACTTCTTTTGTTGTAGTTACACTGAGGTATTTAATGCTATTTGCAGCTATTATAAAGGGTGATACTTCCCTTATTTCTTTTTCAGCCTGTTTGTCTTTAGCGTATAGGAGAGCTACTGATTTTTTTAGTTAATCTTGTTTCCTGCTACATTGATGAAGAAGTTTATCAGCTGAAGGAGTTTATCAGCTGTAGAAATTCCCTGGTAGAATTTTGTGGGTCACTTATGTATACAATCATATATCATCTGCAAATAGAGATAGTTTTACCTCATCTTTCCAATTTGTATCCCCTTATTCACCTTTCATTCTCTTATTGCTTTTGCTAAAACTTTGAGAACTATGTTGAATAGATAAAAGGAAAATGTTGTAGAACATATTTGGGCCAGAAGTTTGGACCTGGCCCGAGGCAGCTTTTATCCTCCAAAGAAGTGAATCAGCCACTGACATTAATTTCATACTGTTTGGCCTATGTCTCAAGCACATTACTATCTAGCTCTTTCATCTTAATTCAACCCATTTCTAGTAACCCAGCTGTCATGTGGCCTGGCCCATGGTTCACCTGAATTCCTTACATGGCTCTTCTTTGGGGGTCAGATGGAGACTGACTAAGTCAGCTGTCCTTCTACTTGTCTCTCCTCTTATCCTCCACCCACTTTTATGGTGTTCCACACAGGCCAAAACATCTCCTTTATCTACAGAGAACAGTCCCACCACAGAAGAGGGGACAGCCTTGTCTAGTTCCTGCTTTTAGTGGGATTGCTTTGAGTTTCCATTTAGTTTAATGTTGTCTGTTGGCTTCTTGTAAATCGCCTTTATTATTCTTAGGAATTATTTCTGTATTTCTGATATCTCCAGGTCTTTTGTCATACAGGAATATTGGATTTTGTCAAAGGCTTTTTCAGTATCTAAGGAGATGATCATATGTTTTTTTCCTTCAATCTGTTTATATGAGGGTTGCCTTTTATAGTTTTTCATATGTTGAATCATCCCTGCATTTCTGGGATGAAACATATTTGATCCTGATGGACCACTTTTTTATATGTTATGGTTATCAGTTTGCAGAATTTTTGTTGAGTATTTTTGCATCAATGTTTGTGAGGGAGTTTGGTCTGTAATTTCCTTCATTTGCTGCATCTTTGAGTGGCTTGGGTGTTAGGTAGGCATGTGAGAGCAAGTACACACTAAGAAGGCCACACACTAGAGTTTATTTAAGAGAGGAGTCCCAGGTGGGTAAAGAGACAGAGGAGCAGAACAGAAGTCACGGGACAGAGAAGTAAAAGGGCCTGAGACACGCTTGCAGTCGCTTTTAGGGGTATGCATCATGGGTCCAGGGATGTGCTTCATGGTATGCATCATGGGTCCAAGAAGGTGCTTCTGGGTCCAGGGAGGTGCTTCTGGGTCCAGGAAGGTGCTTCCATACACAGTGCTGCAGGGTTTACATAGCCATGCCCAGGGGCGTGCCTCCCTGCAAGGTGCATCCCATCTGAGACAATGGGCACAGCTAGGGAATGCTAGGGATCCTTACATTGTCTATCTGGGTGATTGTGACCTCATAAAAAGAGTTTGACAGTGTTTGTTCAGTTTCCACTGTATGGAACAGTTTGTAGAGTATTGGTATTAGTTCTTTTTCCAATGTCTGGTAGAATCCTGCAGTAAAACCCTCTGGACCTGTTTTTTTGTTTGTTTGTTTTTTGTTTTTTGTTTTTTTTTTTTGTTTTTTTGTTTGAGTGGGAAGAGTTTTAATAACAGCTTCAATTTCCATTGGTGATATAGGTGTGTTTAGGTTTTTAATCTGTTCTTTATTTAATTTTGGCAATTGGTACTTGTCCAAAAAACTGTCTATTTCTTTTGGGTTTTCGATTTTAGTAGAGTATAGATTTTCAAAGTATGACCTGATAATTATCTGAATTTCTTGGGGGTCTGTTGTTATATCCCCCTTTTCATTTCTGATTTTGTTAATTTGAGCACTCTCTCTGTCTTTTGGTTAGTTTGGATAACCATTTGTCTATCTTGTTGACTTTCTCAAGGAACCACATTTTGATTCATTGATTGTTTTGCATTGTTCTCTTTGTTTCTATTGTACTGATTTCAGCCCTAAGTATCATTATTTCCTGCCATCTACTCCTACTAGGGAAGTTTGCTTCTAATTATTCTAAAGCCTTCAGCTGATTTGTTAGGACTCTTGTGTGAGCTTGTTCTTGGTTGTTCATATAGGCATCTAGTGCTGTGAATTTTCCTCTTAACACTACTTTCATTGTGTTCCATAAGTTTGGGTGTGTTGTGGATTCATTTTCATTAAAGTCTAGAAAGTTTTTGATTTCTTTCTTAGTGTCTTCCCTGTCCCAGAGGTGGTTCAATGTAGAGGTGTTCAGTTTCATGAGTTTGTAAGCTTTCTGTGATTATTGTTGTTGTAGAATTCTAACTTTAGGCCCTGGTAGTCTAATATGATCCAAGGAGTTTTTCCCATTTTTTGTAACTACTGATATTTGCCTTATGACTATGAATGTGGTCAGTTTTAGAGAAAGTTCTATGGGGTGCTGAGAAATATACATATTCCTTTGTGTTCAGATGAAAGTTTCTGTAAATAGTAAATTCATTTACATCATAACATCTGTTTTTGCTGTTGAGTCTTTGTCTGGTTGACCTATCCAAGGGTGAAAGTGGGGTATTGAAGCTTCCCATTATTAGAGTGTTCGTTGTATTTGATGTGGGGTTTAAGTTTTAATACTGTTTCATTTACATATGAAGGTGTCCTTATATTAGGGACATAAATATTCAGGATTGAGATCTCATCTTGATCGACTTTTCCTGAGATGAATAAATAATGTCTGTCCTGGTCTCTTTTGATTGATTTTAGTTTGAAGTCTACTTTGTTGGATATTAGGGTAGCAACACCAGCTTGTTTCTTGGGACCATTGGATTAAAAAGTCTTTTCCCATCTCTTTAATCTGAGCCTGTGTTTGTCTTTGGAGCTGAGGTGTGTTTCTTGTATGCAGCAGAAGGTTGGCTTTTGTTTTTATATCCATCATGTTAGGGTGTGTCTTTTTATAGGTGATTTAAGTCCAATGATGATAAGGGATATGGATGAACACTGATTGTTTCTTCCTGTAATTTTTGGTGATAGTTTTTGTGTATTTCCTTTCTTAAGGCTTTTGTTCTTGGGATTATCAATTGTTTGTGGTTTCATGGGTATATCTGG
Source organism: Sigmodon hispidus (assembly GCA_004025045.1). Taxonomy (NCBI): domain Eukaryota; kingdom Metazoa; phylum Chordata; class Mammalia; order Rodentia; family Cricetidae; genus Sigmodon; species Sigmodon hispidus. The sequence continues at coordinate 18,247 of PVIH01023790.1, read as the reverse complement.
GATCCTTAGGTTGGAGTTTTCTCTCAAGTGCTTTCTGTAGTGCTGGATTTGTGGAAATGTATTGTTTCAACTTGTCTTTGTCATGAAATATCAAAGATTAACAGCTTTTCTGGGTATAGTAGTCTGGGTTTGCATCCAAGTTTTTTAGTGTCTGTATTACTTCTGACCAGTATCTTCTTGCTTTCATTGTTTCCATTGAATAGTCTGGCATTTTTCTGATGGGTCTGCCTTTAGAGGTAAGTTGGCCCTTTTCTTTTGCAGCTCTTAATATTTTTTCTTTGTTCTGTATGTTTTGTGGCTTAATTATTATATGTCAAGCAAACATTGTTGAGGGGTCTATACTATTTTGTGTTCTGTGCCTCTGTTTTTTTATAGCTTTTACCTTCAGCCATATTGGTAAATTCTAGAGGAAATAAAAAAAAACAACAAAAATTAACAGTAATATTACAAAATTGGTCAAAAGAGATTTGTAAAGAAAAGTTAGTGGGGAGTTTGGAAATAGTTTTTGGCAGAGTTCTTGCCTAGCATTACAGACATCAGGCTCTGTTTCCAGCATATTTTATATTTTATATTCTTTCTTTCTCTCTCTCTCTCTCTCTCTCTCTCTCTCTCTCTCTCTCTCTCTTTCTACCTCTCTTTCTTCTCTCCTCTTACTTTTTCTCTTCTCATCCCATATACACTAAGCTGTGATTTGCCAGTGAAATGTTCTGCATAAGCTCATTTGTTGAAATACTTGGTCTTCAGTTGGTGATACTATTGTGAATTTGTTGGAGCCTTTAGGGGGTAGAGCTTTGCATCACTGGAGGCAGGCTTTGAGGCATTATGCACAAGCTTCACTTTCTGCTAACTCTCTGCTTTCTATAGTTTGAATACAGTGTCACCAGCAGCCAGAAGCCTATTGCTCCTGTCTGGTGCCATTAGTTCCATAGTGATGAACAGAATTCCTATAGAACTATAAGTAAAACATCAAGGCCTTTTCCTCTATGTTGTCTTTGTTGTTTCAGGAGAAAAACATACACATATGCATACACAAGCAGTGAGTGGTAGACAATTGTTCATCAGTTTTTTTTCCAATTTTTTTGAAGAGTTAGAAATAATTTTTATTAATAAAAGTAGTCATTTCACTCAATAAAGGGAGCAGTAATATAAACAGTGAATAACCTTAACAAAATATGAAAACAGCAATAACAACCAAAGAAAGAATAAATAAATAACAAAACCTCAAATATAACAAAGATAACCCCAAAACCCAAAGCATGCAAAACTCATCCAAATACCAGACAACACCAAGAAAAAATCTAACCAGTACTTTCTTGCTGTAGATTCAGCAGCATAGACCTACAGCCAGAAGCTTTAGATAAATGCCTACCTAACACTGATCCTGTACTGTCTTGGCCAGTGTTTGAGACTGTAGGATACATAGGCTTCTGTGCTTACTGAATACCCAACAAATAAATCTGTGGGCTGCATCTGAGAGACAAAGAACATTAAAGATGACTCAGATATTTTCTAAAAATTCTTTCTCAAGATAAAACACTGAAGAATACTAATTCAATTTACATATGGAGGAGCAACTGTGTAACATGAAAAATAAGGGGCTGCCATTGTCTCTGGTACATTATTTTCAGCAATAGTTGTGGATGACATAGCTTCAGATTCATCACTGGACTGGAGAATGAAATATGATGCTCTTGGGTGTGGTCTCTCTGGACAGGCTGACACCAACACAATTTTCCATGACAGATTTTGCACCACCGAGATACAGCTAAGTACTCAGTAAAGCTAGCCAGTGTCCTCAACACTAAACTAACACAAGAAGTCTTGCTCACCAAATGTGTACCCTCCATGTTGTTGCACCTTCTCAAAGCACCACTTAGATTTCAAATTTTAATGTCCCAGAGATTTCTTTTTTTCCTTCTTTATTTATTTTGTATTTATCAAGAAACACAGTAAAATGAATTTAAAATGCTGATAAGTTAACAATAACTATGAAGAAGATAAAAATCATAAGACTTATCAAGGGTGATAATGCAAATAGATTACTACACATATATTTACATTGTGTTCAGCTTTCCCTCTGAATTTTTTCTTTTTCATCCCTGTATATCCTTATTCAAGGTTCCTTCTCCCTCCCACCACATCAGGTCATTTTTTCTTCTCCACAACTCTCCATCCCATCCCTGGGTAGGGAGCAGACAGTCCTGTGGTCCCACTGACCCAATAATGCTTAGATCAGTCTCCACTCCTGGCAAATCCAGCTTTGTCCCCCCTCTGTCAAGAGTGAGTCAGGTGTTCCTATAGTTGGAGTGGGATCCAAAGGGTCAGTCCAGAGTGTTACTGATCCCAAATGATTAGTGGTAATGGTTTGCAGCCTGGGCATGCTTGGCTTTTTTCTTGTTTGTTTGTTTAGAGACCACTAGTGAGTGAGTACATCCCCTGCTTATCTTTCTGAGATTGTGATACCTCGATCAGGAGGATATTCTCCAAATCCATCCATTTGCCTGTGAATTTTAGGATAATGTTTTTTCTTACTGCTGAGAAGTACGCCATTGTGTATATGTACCACAGTTTGTTAATCCATTCTTCAATTGAGGGACATCTAGGTTGTTTCCAGTTTCTTGCAATTACAAATAATGCTCCTATGAACATAGTTGAGCTAATACTTTTGGAGTATGAATGTGCTTCTTTAGGGTATATGCCTAGAAGTGGTATTGCTGGATTCTTAGGGAGATTGATTCTCAATTTTCTGAGAAATCGCCATATTGCATTCCAAAGTGGCTGAACAAGCTTATACTACCCCTTGCTCCACATCCTCTCCAACATAGGCTGTCATCTGTGCCTTTACCTTAGCCAATCTAACAGGTGTTAGGTGGTATCTCAAAGTTGTTTTGATTTGAATTTCTCTGATGGCTAAAGATGATGAGCATTTTTTCAAGTGCCTTTCAGCCATTCGTAGTTCCTCTGCTGAGAATTCCCTTTGTAGATCTGTACCCCATTTTTTGATTGGGTTTTTCAAGGTTTTGTGCTCTAGATACTTGAGCTCTTTATATTTCTTAAAGATCAGTCCTCTATCATTTGTAGGGTTGGTGAAAATCTTTTCCCATTCTGTATGCTGTCATTTTGTCCTATTGACAGTGTCCTTGGCTTTGCAGAAGCTTCCTGCTTCAGGAGATACCACTTACTGATTGTTGTTCTTAGTGTCTGTGCCACTGGTGTTATATTTAGGAAGTGGTTGCCTGTGCCAATATGTAGAAGTGTATTTCCCACTTTCTTTTCTATCAAGTTCAAAGTGGCTGGGTTTAAGTTGAGGTCTTTGATCCACTTGAATTTGAGTTTTGTGCAGGGTGACAGGCTCAGATCTATTTGCATTTTTCTACACACTTCCATCCAGCTATACCAACACCATTTGTTAAATATACTATCTTTTTTCCATTTAATGTTTTGGGCCTCTTTGTCAAAGATCAGGTGTTCATAGGTTTTTGGGTTAATGTCTGGATCCTCAATTCTATCCCATTGGTCCACAAGTCTGTTTTTATGTCAGTACCAGGCTGTTTTTATTACTGTAGCTCTATAGTATAGCTTGAACTCAGGGATGGTGATACCTCCTAAGGTTCTTTTGTTGAGTAAAATTGTTTTGGCAATCCTGGCTTTCTGTTATTCCAAAAGAAATTGAGTATTGTTCTTTCAAGGTCCAAAAAAATATTGTATTGGGATTTTGATGGGAAGTGCATTGAATCTGTAGATTGCCTTTGGTAGAATTACCATTTTTACTATGTTGATCCTACCAATCCAGGAACATGGGTGACCTTTCCATTTTCTGATATCCTCTTCAATGATTTAAAATTTTTGTCAAATAGGTCTGTTACTTCTTTGGTTATAGTTACTCCAAGGTATTTAATACTATTTGTAGCTAATATGAAGGGTAATGTTTCCCTTATTTCTTTTTCAGCTCCTCTATCTTTAGTGTATAGAAGGGCTACTGATTTCTTTGAGTTAATCTTGTATCCTGCTACATTGCTGAAGGTGTTTTTCAGCTGTAGCAGTTCCTTGGAAGAATTTTGTGGGTCACTTATGTATACAATCATATCATCTGCAAATAGAGATAGCTTCACTTCTTCTTTTCCCATTTGTATGCCCTTAATCTCTTTTCATTCCCTTATTGCTTTAGCTAAAACTTTGAGAACTATATTGAATAGATAAGGGAGAGAGGACATCCTGGACTAGTTCCTGACTTTAGTGGGATTGCTTTGAGTTTTTCTTCATTAAGTTTGATACTGGCTGTCAGCTTCTTGTAAATCGCCTTAATTATATTTAGGTATTCTCCCTGTATTCCTGATCTCTCCAGGGCTTTAATGATAAAGGAGTGTTGGCTTTTGTCAAAGGCTTTTTCCACATCTAAGGATATGATCATGTGGTTTTGTTCCTTTAGTTTGTTTATATGATTGATAACATTTACAGTTTTTCGTATGTTAAACCAGCCCTGCATTTCTGGGATGAAGCCTACTTGGTCATGGTGGATGATATCTTTTATGCATTGTTGTATAAGGTTTGCCAAAATTTTGTTGAGAATTTTCGCATCAATATTCATGAGGGAAATTGGTCTGTAATTTTCCTTCTTTGTTGTGTCTTTGAGTGGCTTGGGTATTAGGGTGATTGTGGCCTCATGAAAGGAATTTGGCAATATTCCTTCAGTTTCAACTTGTGAAATAGTTTGAGGAGTAACGGTAATAATTCTTCTTTGAATGTCTGGTAGAATTCAGCACTGGAGCCATCTGGACCAGGGCTTTTATTTTTGGGGAGGTTTTTAATAACAGTTTCAATTTCCTTACGGGTTATAGGCCGGTTTAGGTAACTAATCTGATCTTCATTTAATTTTGGTAGATGGTACCTGTTCAGAAAGCTGTCTATTTCTTCTAGGGTTTCCATTTTTGTGGAATACAGATTTTCAAAATATGACCTAATTCTCTGTATTTCCTGGGGGTCTGTTGTTATGTCCCCCTTTTCATTTCTGATTTTGTTGATTTGGACACTCTCTGTTTTTTGATTAGTTTGGCTAAGGGCTTATCTATCTTGTTAACTTTCTCAAAGAACCAACTCTTAGATTCATTGATTCTTTGTATTGGTCTTTTTGTTTCAATTGTATTGATTTCAGCTCTAAGGTTGATTGTTTCCTGCTGTCTACTCCTTCTAGGTGAGTTCACTTCTAATTGTTCTAAGGCCTTCATCTGCAGTGTTAGGTCTCTAGTGTGGGATTTCTCAAGGTTTTTCATATAGGCGTCTAGCGCTATGAATTTTCCTCTTAAGACTGCTTTCATTGTGTCCCACAAGTTTGGATACGTTGTAGATTCATTTTCATTGAATTCTAGGAAGACTTTGATTTCTTTCTTAATTTCTTCCTTGACCCAAAGATGGTTCAGCTGATTGATGTTTAGTTTCCATGAGTTGGTAGGCTTTCTTTGG
>PVIH01023790.1:0-12687 GCA_004025045.1 Sigmodon hispidus | reverse complement strand
TTCCGGTATGCTACAAGGGATTATTTCCATTTTTTTGTATCTGCTGATATTTGCTTTATGACCAATTATGTGGTCAATTTTGGAGAAAGTTCCATGAGAAGCTAAGAAATATGTATATTCCTTTGCTTTTGGGTGGAAGAATCTGTAGATATCTATGAAATCCATTTGCATCATAACCTCATTTAGACTCCTTATTTCTCTGTTGAGGCTCTGTCTGGTTGATCTATCCTGGGTTGAAAGTGGGGTATTGAAGTCTCCCACTGTTAGGGTGTAAGAATTGATGTGAGATTCGAGCTTTAGCAGTGTTTCTTTTACATAAGTAGGTGCCCTTATATTGGGGCATAAATATTCAAGATTGAAATCTCCTCTTGACCAATTTTTCTTGTGATGAATAAGTAGTGACCACCTTGGTCCCTTTTAAATGTGTTTAGCATAAAGTTTACTTTGTTAGATATTAGGATTGCAACCCCTGCTTGTTTCTTAGGACCATTTGACTGGAAAATCTTTTCCCAACCTTTTATTCTAAGCCTGTGTCTGTCTTTGTGGTTCAGGTGTGTTTCTTGTAGGCAACAGAAGGATGACTTCTGTTGTTGCATTCATCTTGTTAGTGTGTGACGTTTTATAGGAGAGTTGAGACCATTGATATTAAGTGAAATTAGTGACCATTGATTCATATTTCCTGCCATTTTTGGTGGTAAGTTGTTTGTATTTCCTTTCACTAGGGTGTTCTTCTGTGGACTTAATGATTGTTTGTGATTTCGTGGGTGTATCTGGGGTCCTTAGCTTGGAGTTTTCCCTCTAATATTCTCTGTAGTCCTGGATTGGTAGATAGATATTCTTTAAGTCTGACTTTGTCCTGAAATACCTTGTTTACTCCATCTATAGTGATTGATAATTTTGCAGGGTATAGTATTCTAGTTTGGCATCCATGTTGTTTTAACCTCTGTATAACTTCTGACCAAGCCCTTCTAGCTTTCATCATTTCCATTGAATAGTCAGGCGTTATTCTGATGGGTCTGCCTTTATATGTGAGTTGGCCCTTTTCTTTTGCAGCTCTTAAAATTTTTCTTTGTTCTGTATGTTTTGTGGCTTGATTATAATGTGGCACACTGACTTTTTTTGGGGATCATATCTATTTGGTGTTCTGTAAGCTTCTTGTATCTTTATAGGCATTTCCTTCTTCAGGTTAGCAAAGTTTTCTTCTATGATTTTATTGAAAACCTTATCTGTGCCTTTGTGCTGGTATTCTCCTTCTTCTATTCCTATTATTCTCAAATTTGGTCTTTTCATGGTGTCCCAGATTTCCTGAACATTTTGAGTTATGGCTTTTTTAGTTTTACTATTTTCTTTGACTGATATATCTAGTTGAGCTACTGAGTCTTCCTCTTCAGAGATTCTATCTTCCATCTCTTAAACTCTGTTTGCTATGCTTGTATCTGTGGTTCCAGCTTTTTTCTTCAGATTTTCTATGTCCATCTTTGCCTCATTTTGTGCCTTTTTTATTGTTTCCATTTCAGCTTTTAGTTTCTGGCATGTTTCTTTCATAGATTTGTTCATCTCTTCCAATTTTTTGTTTGTGTTTTCTTCTATTTCTTTAAGGCTATTTTTCATATCTTCTTTGAGAGCTTCGATGATCATCAATAAGGAATTTTTGGTATTGCTTCCTTCTGTTTCCTCTTCATTGTTCAGTTCAGGTCTTGTATTTGCAAGATCACCTCTGTCTTCTGGAATTACCATGTTGTTCTTTGTATTATCATGTAATTTTTTGCACTGATGTTTGCCCATGACATTAGTAGTTAATGATTAGATGGGTCCTGGTCATTTGTGGCACTCGGGCTTGTGTGCCTCCTGTCACCTCTCTGGTCAGGTTCTAGTCTGTCCTTCAGAGACTCCAGAAGTTATATGTTCACTCAGTTGGAGGTCGTGGTGAGTAGCCATGCAGATTCTCTCAGCAGGATCTGTGGGTATGGTGATAGGCAGACTTTTCTGTGCCTTCTACAGAGTGTGTTGGAACTTACTCTGTAGACAGCACCTGGTCATGGAAGTGGAACCAGAACCGATGGGAGATCAACTCTCCCTCCCTGGCTGGGATATGGGCACTTGGGTCTGGTGACCCCTCCTCATGTCTGGGTGGGGTCTGGGTTGTCCTTCAGGGATCCCTGTAGTTATCTTTTCACTCAGTTGGAGGTCGAGATGGGTAGCTGTGCAAATTCCCTCAGCAGCCACAGTGGGTTTGGTGACAGGCAGACTTTATCTGCGCCTGCTACAGAGTGCACTGGGACTCTGCAGATAGCACCTGGTCCTGAAAGTTTAACTGGAACCGATGGGCAGTTTTCTATTACAAACATTAGATTGGTGAACAGAGAATGATGTGGAATGTAGCATTAGATAATGATAATTAATAAACATTGCAGAGGTGACATATTTGAAGAGAAGGATACCAGAAAAGGTTTATAGTGCAGCATTAAGACTTCACAGGAATAGTTGGTAAGCCATGAATGTCACTCATGATGATTTCCAAGGCAAGTGTAAGATCGTGAGAGCTTTTACTGTATGACATTATTTCAAGAACTAGCCAGATCTTTGTGAGGAAGAGTTAATTGACCTTGACCATTCTCTCCCTTCTTTTCTAATAAGATGTGCTAATTATCTCCATTGGTTCTGTTTTCTGTGACATTTCCATGCAAGAATATGTTGTGTGTTGGTCATATCTATCCTCTTTTCTATCTTTTTTTTTCTATCCTTTCAAACACCTTCCCATTTTTTTCTCAGACTTTAATAATCTTTCTTATCTCAGTCCACATTTGCTTTGCTTCTTCTTATTGAAGAATCCATTTTTGGAAGAAAACATGCAACATTTGTGCTTTTATACCTGGCTTGTTTCACTTGGCATGAAATTTTCTAATGCCATTTTTTGACTGGGGGCATGACAGAATTTTATTCTTTACAATTAAATAGTCTTCTATTATGTTCATATGTTCTGTTTATTCACATACATGGTTGTATATCTTAGCTATTATATACAATGATGTACTGAATATAAGTATAGTTATAAAATAAAATATAGATATATAAGAACTTAGATATTATTCCTCTTTTAAAGGTTTATATATATAAAATTAATTCTCTTTTTGCTGCAAACTGTGTCCACAGTGGACTACAACATAATATCACTGAGAAGTGATGCTAAGAAATAGGTAAAGGAAGTCAGTTCCTAGGAGCCTGTCTAGGAGGGATGATCTCATCATTGGCCTGTGTATTTTTCTGTTCCTATCTCTTCTTCTTCCTGTCATGGGGTAAGTAGCTTTAGTCTACTGTGCTTTTTTTCTATTGTTTTGTCTTGCAGTGGTTCTAAAACCAGTGGATCATGTGTTTTGCTTCTATCTGTCTTGCCATAGTTGCAAAAACAAACATACAAAATAAAAAACAAAAAAAAATATACCAAAAAAGCCACAAGAGAGGAATAAAATGAAAGAAAAAATAAACCAGAAAAATGAAATTGCTAACTTACCATGAAATACTAAACTGAAATGTTAATATAAAAATAGTCATTGAACAAGGTAAGGAGTTAGCTGTGGTGATATTTTGTGTATGTTCTAAAAAATAAAACTTCCTAAAGATCTGAGGTTCAAGCCAACCTCTAGTTAACCATAGATGACATTCAGTGATGGCACACACCTTTAATCAAAGCTCTAAGGAGACTGATACAGGAAGTGATATGGCTGTGCATAGAAAAGAATATAAAGCAGGAGGAAATAGGACCTCATTTCTTTCAGTCTGAGGATTTGGTAGAGCAAAGAAGTCTCTCTCGTGGCAGTGGCTGGTTTCTCTGATCTTATTTACCCAGATATCTGACTCTAGAATTTATTAAAAACCAATTAAGATTCATGCTTGTCTGCTAAGAATGAAAAGGAGATATATAAGCACAAAACCAGGGAATTATTAAAATATTATAGGATTAGGCATGCTTAGCTCTGTGTGAGTGTTAAAAGATATAATGGAAGTAGGTCCCTTCCTGTAGAAATATCAATGAGAGCTTCAGTAAGTGAATTCTGATGTACTGTTTATTTGCTGGACTTAGAAGAAATAAAATACTCAGTAAATTATCCTTTTTTATATTTAGTATAAGATCTCTAGATGCAGTTATTTAATTCTATGGAGCCAATCTTTGTCTTGTTATCAATATCCTAAGAAAGAAATTAAAATGTAGTTATTAATAACCATGAGTTCATATAATACTTATATAATAAAGTTTCCTCCTTTATATAGCCAAATCATCACAGGTAAACAATGAGAGATTCTTCTCTCTTGCTAAGTGTTGGCACAGTTATTTAACTTTCTTTAAATAATTCTGTCAAACCTTTAAAGATGAGCTATAACTGAAGTTTTATAAATTCTTCCTAAGAGTTATTGGTGCTTTAGATTTCCTAATGATTTGGGGAGGAAACAATAAGATAGGGAACTAAATTTAAAAAAAAAATCAGAAATGTGTTTGTTTTACTAAAGCAAAAATACAAGATAAATTATTACACAGCTAAGTTCAACAGCACATCAAGAAAATATTAAAATAGGTGTACTTTACTGGCAGAATGCTTGCCTAACATGACAAGTTCCTGAGTTAGTAGGAGAGGAGAGTAAATAATACAAATAATCAAATTATCATATATAACATATTCAAAGTAAAAGAGAAATAATTTTATAGATGCTAAAACCAGTTTCTTTTTAATTTAACAGTTCTTTTTATTTGATTTTCAATGAGTAGATTTATTAGGATGACTTGGGTAGTTTATAAAAACTTACTGTCCAGAGTCCAAATAAGTCCAATTTTTGATATGTAGCAGTTATTTTTAAAGACACTTTAAAAAATAAAGATATAGTATTTATATTGATGTCTTAAAGAATAAAAAATAGAGTAGGGAAGGACTGAGGCCTTTGAAGTTCAGACGACATTCAGAAGTGAGCAGATTCCAGCACCTGGACCACCAGTCTGGAGAGTCCCTCTCCAGGACCTGGGTCAATCTCTAGAGCCTGATCTCATCTCTCCCTAGCAGACAGGAGCTAGGGTTTGGCTGTGAGGGGCTCCTCCTGCCATACCTAAAAGGGGACCTTGCATGGCTAAGCCCTGCCTCCAACTGCCTCAGCAGAGAAGGACCAAGGACTTGAAATTCAGACCCCAGTCCAGAACAGAGTCAGAGATTGAGCAGACTGCTTACTCAGAGGAGACAAAAGACACACAAGTCCTCTTGCCACAACTGGCTAGGAGGTGCCTAATCATGAACCACTGAAGCGATGGGCAGATGCCAGTGCAAAAACACATATAACAATAAAAGAACAACAAGGCAACAAAAGTAGAAACTGGTGATTCTACAACTACAAGACCTGAAAAGAGCAATGAAGAGGAAACGGAAGAAAATGACACCAAAAATACCTTTATAAAGATTATTGAAGCCTTCAAAGAGGATATGAAAAAATTCACTTAAAGAAATAGAAGAAAATTCAACCAAAAAATTGGAGAAGGTGAACAAATCCTTGAAAGAAAACCAAGAAAAGGTAAACTAAAAAATGGAAGAAAAATTCCAGGAACTAAAAACTGAAATAGAAACAATAAAAAGGGTACAAAATAAGGCAAAGGTAGAAAGAGAAAATCTGAAGAAAACAGGTGGAACTACAGATACAAGCAGAACCAACAGAATCCAAGAGGTGGAAGAGAGAATCTCTGGAGTGATTCAGTAGCAGAAATAGATACATCAGTCAAAGGAAATACTAAAACAAAAAAGCCATAACACAAAATGTTCAGGAAATCTGGGACACCATGAAAAGACCTAACCTGAGAATAACAGGAATAGAAGAAGGAGAATACCAGCTCAAAGGCACAGATAATGTATTCAATAAAATCATAGAAGAAAACTTTCCTAACTTGAAGAAGGAAATAACTATAAAGATACAAGAAACTTACAGAACACCAAATAGATTTTATCCCCCCAAAAAGTCTGCTCACCATATAATAATCAAGCCACAAAACATACAGAACAAAGAAAAAATTTTAAGAGCTTCAAAAGAAAAGGGCCAACTTAACTATAAAGGCAGACCCATCAGAATATCTCTTGACTATTTAATGAAACAATGAAAGCAAGAAGGGCTTGATCAGAAGTTATACAGACACTAAAAGAGCATGGCTGCCAAACTAGAATACTATACCCAGGAAACTATCAATCACCATAGATGGAGTAAACAAGATATTTCATGGCACAGTCAGATTGAAACAATATCTTTCTGCCAATCTAGCCATCCAGAAAGCCTTAGAGGAAAAACTCCAACCTAAGGATCCCAGATACACCCATGAAATGACAAATATTTATTAATCCCAATTACAAAAGCCCATAAAAAGGAAATACTTACAAGGTGCCACCAAAAATTAGCAGAAAACATCAATCAGTGATCACTAATATCCTTTAATATCAATAGAATCAATTCAACTATAAAAAGAACACACTAGCAAGATGGATACAAAAACAGAAGCCATCCTTCTGCTGCATATAAGAAACACACCTCAACCATAAAGACAGACACATGCTCATAGTAAAGGGTTGGGAAAAGATTTTCCAACCAAATGGCCCTAAGAAACAAGCTGAGGTTGCCATCCTAATATCTAAAAAAGTAGACTTTAAACTAAAATTAATTAAAAGGGACCAAGATGGTCATTACTTATCACATGACAAATTGGTCAAGAAGAGATTTTAATCCTGAATATTTATGCCCCTAATATAAGGGCACCTAACTATGTAAAAGAAAAGCTTTAAGAGCCCAAATCCCACATCAATTCTCACATCCTAATGGTGGGAGACTTCTATACCCCACATTCACCTCTTGATTGGTCAAGCAGACAGACACTCTACAGAGAAATAAGGAGTCTAACAGAAGTTATGATGCAAATGAATTTAATAAATATTTACAGAAGCTTCCATTCAAATGCAAAGGAATATAAATATTTCTCAACACCTCATGGAACTTTCTCTAATATTGACCACATAATTGGTCATAAAGCAAATATCAACAGGTACAAAAAAATGAAAATAATTCCGTGTATCATATCAGACCACCAGGGCCTAAATTTAGAGTTCAACAACATCAAAAATCACAGAAAGCCTACCAGCCCATGAAACTAAACATCACTCTGCTGAGCCACCTCTGGGTCAAGGAAGAAATTAAGAAAGAAATCAGAGTCTTCCTAGAACATAATGAAAATGAATCCACAATGTACTCAAACTTGTGGGACACAATGAAAGCAGTTTTAAGAGGAAAATTCATAGCACTAGATGCCTATATTAAACTCCTACAGAAATCTCATGCTAGAGAACTAACTGCACAGCTGAAAACCTTAGAACAATTAGAAGCAAATTCACCTTGAAGGAGAAGACAGAAGGAAATAATCAAACTTAGAGCTTAAATCAATATAATTGAAACAAAAAGAGAAATAAAAAGAATCAATGAATCACAGAGTTAGTTCTTTGAGAAAATCAACAGGATAGATAAACCTGTATCAAAATTAACCAAAAAGCAGAAACAGAGTATCCAAATCAACAAAATCAGAAATGAAAAGGGGGCATAACAATAGACACCCAGAAAATCTAGAAAATTATCAGGACATACTTAAAAAAATCTATATTTCAAAAAATGGAAAACCTATATGAAATGGACAGCTTTTTGGACAGGATCCATTCCAAAAACTAAATGAAGTCCAGATAAATTACCTAAACAGACTTATAACACTAAAGGAAGTTGAAGATGTCTTTCAAAGCCACCCAAGTAAACAAAGCCAAGGTCCAGAGGGTTTCAGTGCAGAATTCTACCAGACATTCAAAGAAGAATTATTATCATTACTCCAAAACTCAAATCCAAGTGGATCCAAAACCTCAACATAAACCCAGCCATTCTGAACTTGATAGAAAAAAAAGTGGAAAATATCTCTAACGAATTGGCACAGGCGACCACTTTCTAAATATAACACCAGTGACACAGATACTAAGAATAACAATCAATAAGTGAGATCTCCTGAAATTGAGAAGCTTCTGTAATGCCAAGGAAACAGTCAATAGGACAAATCAACAGCCTTCAGAATGGTAAAAGATTTTCATCAACCCTACAAGTGATAGAGAATTGATCTCTAAAATATATAGAGAACCCATAAACTAGAGCCAAAATGTTGAATAACCCAATCAAAAAGTGGGTTTCAGAACAAAAAAGGGAATTCCCAGTAGAAGAATAACAAATTGCTGAAAGGCACTTGAAAAAGTGCTCAACTTCTTTAGTCATCAGAGAAATGCAAATCAAAACAGCTTTGAGATACCACCTTACACCTTTCAGATTGGCTAAGAAAAAAAGATACAGACGACAGCCTATGCTGGAGAGGTTGTGGAACAAGGGGAACACTTCTCCAATGTTAGTGGGAGTGTAAGCTTGTTCAGCCACTCTGGAATGCAGTATGGAAATTTCTCAGAATACTGGGAATCCATCTGTCCAAGGATCCAGCAATACCACTTCTGGGCATATACTCTATACTCCAAAGGCACTAGCTCAACTACTTTCATAGCAGCATTATTCGTAATAGCAAGAAACATGGATACAACCTAGATGCCCCTCACCTGAAGAATGGATTAACAAACTGTGGTTCATCTACACAATGGAGTACTACTCAGCAGTAAGCAAAAATGATATCCTAAAATTTGCATGCAAATGGATAGATTTGGAGAATAGCCTCCTGTTCGAGGTATCTGAAACCTAGAAAGGTAGCGAGGTGATGTACTCACTCATTAGTGGACTCTAAACAAAAAAGCAAAAAGCAAAACATGTTCAAGATGCAAACCACAGCCACTGAACTGCTTGTGATCTGAAACCCCTTGGACTGACACCTTGGATTCCACTCTCTCCAGAGGAACACCTGACTCAGTCTTGATGTTGGGGTGAGGAAACTTGATCTGCCAGGGGTGGACACTGAACTAAGCCCTATTGGGACCTTGGGACCTCCTGCTCTTGCTGGGGATGTAATAGCGACATGTGGAGAAGAGAGAGTGAATGGAATGGATGGGAGGGGGAAGGGAGCTTGAACAAAGATATACACGGATAAAAAATATGACTTTATTCTTAATAAAAAGAATAAAAAATACTAAGGTAATCTTAAAATAGGACCAAGAAAATGTAAACGTAGTGTTTTCACTTCTGCTAACTCCTCCACTATACATATGTGTTTATGTGGACTATGGAAACACCCAAGAAATGCAGCACTTATGTAGAATAAAACTTACCATTCTAGATTTAATCCAGTGCACTTCAAATATCCCTATATGTTATCCGAAAGAGATCCCTCTCTTCATATACATACATATGTATATATAGTTTGTGTGTGAATGTGTACAAGGAACATTTAAAAAGTAAATTGGACAAAATATTTAGTAAAGTATTAAAATGCCCATTTTCATTTGGCATGACAGAAAAATTTGAAATTCTATGAGCATCATCTATTTAACTAGCAATTAAATGCTAATAACATGATAATGAAAAACAATAAAACAATTCAGTAAGAACTATAAAACTAACATGAAAAATCAATAACTTCCTTTTATAAGAGCTAGAGAGAAAAATAGAGAAAATCTCATTTGCAAGAGCAAAGAAAAAACACTAAAAATGTAGAAGAAATAAGAAAAAGCATTATGAAAAAGACCTTAAGTATTTCTGAAAGTTACTGAAGGTTTTAAAATGTGAGATGGTCAATGGTATGGTACAAAGCTATAACCTGTCAACTTTTCTGGGGTAATCTATAAAACCAGGTAATCCGAATAAAAGAATCAGAAAACTTGCAAATAAAGTTACACAAGCTGAGACTGAAATGCACACAATAAAGCTAAGTCTTCAAGTGTATCCAGGTAAACTTCAAAAAGAAAAGGAACATCAAAGGGCATTCATACTTTCAGACTTTCATGCTTATTTGAAAGTTCTCCATTACAACCATGGTGTGCTGACACATGTAAATAGAGGAATAGAACAGAAGGCTCAGAAGTAAATCTGAAACAGATGGAAAATTAATATACAATAAAGGCAGCATCTGAAACCGGTGAAGCAAAACAGAGTGAAATGAAAGATGATAAGACAAATCAGTAGCCATATGTAAAAAGACAAAATTAGATGCATACTTCATAACTTTAAGAATAAAGTCAAATGTATTAGATCATACAGATTAAAAAAGAATCAGTATAAAATTTAAATTGGAAAAAATATATAAACAAAGGGGTTCATCTTTGTAAGAAAGATCTCAAAAGACACTAACACTTAACTGACTTTTATGTAAAGAGATTTAAAAAAAAATATCTATATCTGTGTAAAGAAAGTAACAAAAATATAATCCAGAACTTAATGAGATTAGTTATTAGTTACTGATGGAGTGATAAAAATTATACAGGTAACAGGAGTAAGAAGGAAATAGCACTGAACAGAAATAGGTATTGGTTTATATGTGCACATGCACTGCACACATCAAACAGCCCCTTTGTTAGCATTTATGAATTTTGCAATGTTTCAATATGACTCGGGGATAACATATTAAAATCCTATTAGCCACAACACCATTCTTGACTTTTTCTTATTGTCCCCGCTCCCATCTCTAATTACCTCTTCTGCTTTTATATCATCTTTCTCTCTAAGTTCAACATTACAGAAATGATACTTGTATTTGTGAAAATAGCTTTATTCACATATTATCTATCAGTAGCTGTTTCAACACCTAGTACAGTTCTGGAGAGGAGAGTGTGGATTGGAAAGTGCAGGGACAGAAAGAATTAGATGAAAATAGAAAGTTTGAGGCAGGAGGGCACTGAATGAATACTCAGCTACTCTGATTTTATTTCCCCTGGGCTTTTTATACCAAGGAAAAGGAGGGGCAAATACAGACAGCTGTAAACCCTTCTTCAATTCTCAAACATATGACACTTGGTAATCATACCTTTGGCCAAAGCATCCTATTATGGAGCTTCACAAGTGAAAAACAAACTCAGATTCTCTGACCTTGAGTCAAAATGGAAACAAGCAACAAGCAGGAAACTTTTCTGAAAACAACAAAATTTTCTTTTTTGTAGTGGATAAAATTTCATTGTTCAAATACACTGCATTTAGTTTATTGCATTAATTGTTACTTTGTGTAACCTGTTTTCTAATTTGCATTGTGGCTAGACTATATAATATACATTCCTACCAACATCTTAATATTTTCTAACCTTAAATGCTCAGGGAACAATGTCGTAGTAGTAAGAAATGTACCTAGACCCCAAATCTTAGATTCTTAATAGGATTTGTCATAATCAGAAAGCCAGTTTTATTTGTAGTATAAATGATTTCATATAGTGTATATATTTTCACTAGGATGATATTGATAAGCTTAGGCAATAAGATAAGTAGCAATTCAAATACAGTCTATATAACCAAGAAAGATTTTTGAACTATTTTTCATGTAAATAAGAGTAGAAGCTGTTGCTAATGATACAATTGTAATCAATCAAGAAAGGAAATATTATGCTTGCATTTTATTAATACTTGATATATAGCACAGTAATAAATTATTCAGGAAAAATCAACAGACTTAAAGCTTCATAGGCACATATTTATATAATCTAAATATATTTCTCTAGAAGATACATATTGATACAAAACAGTAACTAAATTGATCAGTGAAGCAGACAAATTCTCTCTAAGTTATTTCTTTACCTGATCTGAATTGTAAATCTTTTCATTATTGCCTGCCTTGGGATCACTGAAAATAAATACCAGTTTAGCAAGGTTAGATAATTTTTTTTATTGTGGCATGCTTCACACACACACACACACACACACACACACACACACACACACACACACACACGCATGCACACATACACTCATGCATGCCTCTATGATCGTTTAACATCACCAGCAGCAAGACAGGTTGACCATGGGGTTCCCTAGGTGTACATGATTTCATGGTGCACTTCTCAGTTGTGGAGATCAGCAGTATCTAATCTCTTTTACGAGATTTCTCTACTTTCTGAAGTCCTACCATGGGTAGAGCTCCAAAAACCTACTTAAGTGACTTTGTAGCAGTCCTCATTCAATCTACCAAAAGTATTTGAATTCCAGAGTTTATTTTCCAGAGTAAATACTCAATTGATCAATGCAGCCATAAGCAACATTGTACAATGCAATATTAGTAAGTCATGGCAAGAGAGACCAGATCTGTGTCTCTGCTGTGTAGAATATCCTTTCAGAGGTATCTCCTTTTTCTAATGCCCTGTAACAACTTTAAGAGCAGCGCTGCAAGTATTTTTTCTTAAGTGATTTGTGAAAAGGCCCCTGATTATTGATCCCTGAGTCATCTATCTATCTATCTATCTATCTATCTATCTATCTATCTATCTGTGTGTACCTATATATGTATATGTATGTGTGTGTCTATATATGCAATATTTTTGTATGTATGTATATGTATATACATATGTATTATATGTATATATACATATGTATAGCAAAGCAAAAGATGTAAAGGTATCATCAATAACACATACAGTAAGTATAACAAAGTAATCCATAAAAGTCACATGAATTTGGGCACTTTCAAGGCTGCTTCTTTTTTTTTTTTTTTTTTTTTTTTTTTTTTTTTTTTTTTTT
>PVIH01023789.1:0-24093 GCA_004025045.1 Sigmodon hispidus | reverse complement strand
AGAATCAATCTCCCCAAGGACCCAGCAATACCACTTCTGGGTGTATACCCTAAAGAGGCACATTCACACTCCAAAGGTATTAGCTCAACTATGTTCATAGCAGCATTATTTGTAATAGCAAGAACCTGGAAACAACCTAGATGTCCCTCAACTGAAGAATGGATTAACAAACTGTGGTACATCTACACAATGGAGTACTCCTCGGCAGTAAGAAAAAATGATATCCTAAAATTTGCAGGCAAATGGATGGATTTGGAGAATATCCTCCTGAGTGAGGTATCACAAACTCAGATAAGCAGGGGATGTACTCACTCATTAGTGGTCTTTAAACAAACAAACAAGAAAAAAGCAAAGCATGCCCAAGCTGCAAACCACAACCACTGAACAGCTTGGGATCAGAAACACCCTAGATTGACCCTTCAGATCCCACTCCACCTAGAGGAACACCTGACTCACTCTTCAGGGAGGGGAATAAAACTGGATTTGCCAGGAGTGGAGACTGAACTAAGCATTATTGGATCAGTGGGACCATGGGACTGTCTGCTGCCTGTCCAGGGAGGGGATGGGGAGTTGTGCAGAAGAAAAAATGACCTGATGTGGCGGGAGGGGGAAGGGACCTTGAATGGGGATATACAGGGATAGAAAAAAAAATTCAGAGGGAAAGCTGAACACAAAGTAATTTTATGTGTAGCGAATTATTTGCATTATCACCCTTGATAAGTCATGCTTATGATTTTTATTTTCTTTATAGTTATTGTTAACTTATCAGCATTTTAAATTCAATTTACTGTTTTTCTTGATAAATACAAAATAAATAAAGAAAAAAAGAGTTTTTTTTAACATATCAACCATTGCTCTCCCTGCCTCCTCTCTTCCCAGTTATCCTCCAGCTTCCCTCCACCCCATTCCAGGATACCTTGCTCAGCCTTGATCTTGAGGGTAGGGCTTGTTCCTGCCTCTTAGTACATCTTATGAAAGATACAAGTAGCACAAGGCTTCTTGTTGTGCAGTCATAAATCTTGGCTGAAAATGGGACCCATTCAGGATAAAGGCACTCATTTCACCCTATTGAGTACAAGGTAAAGATCTCAGTTGGTTCTAACCACTTTGTGGGCACAAAGATAGTAGTAGGTCATTTTTTCACTAATTCATGTATAATGATCACTTATAATTTTAAAACAAGAGTCCATTTCTAACATCAATCATAAAATATCACCCTAGTTTCACCAGTGAAAAACATTTGGCCAAGACTGGAGACATGCAGCAGTGGTTAAGAGCACTGGATGCACTTCCAGAGGACTCAAGTTTGATTTTAAGAACCTAGAGAGAGGCTCACAGCCATCTGTAACTCCAATCTCAGGGGATCTAATGTCCTCTTCTGGACTCAAAAGGCACTAGAAACATGTAGTCCATAGATACACATGCAAACAAAATGCTCATACTCTTAAAACTAAACAAATAATTGAGTAAGCATTGTGTACATATATATTATGTTTATTATATCCTGTATATTGTATATATGTCAAGAAATCTTGGACTTACCAAATTTACAGTTCTTGAGTAAGATACAGAGAGTAGAATTATTTATTACAATCACTTCTGTAGTATCTTGCTTTCTAATACATTTTCCTAACTACTATGAAGCATACATTTGATTGACTTAGTCCAGGTAAAACTATTCAAGTCTAAGTTGTGAAATCATGGGCATAGACTTGCTTCTGGTATTCCTTTACTTTCTCTTTCTTCCTATTTGTAGACTCTGCAATAATAACTCCTTCGTGCCTGCTGAAAATGGGTGATTTGTATCACCTTTTTTCTGTACATGTCCAATAAACCAGAAGTTTGTTGATCATATTTACCTTTTCTAAGAACCAGCTTTTTGCTTCACTGATTTTCTTTGTTGTTGTTTGTTTGCTTTTGTTTTGTGAGACAGGGTATCTCTATAAAGCACTCCTAGCTGTCCTGTAACTCACTCTGTAAACAAGACTGTCCTCTGTCTCCTGAGTGCTGGGACAAAAGGCATGTGACACTACCACTCAAGCCACTGATTTTTTTTTACATTTCTGATTTTACAACCACTAATTTTAGTGATTATTTGATCTTTCTTCCTTACATTGACTGTAATTTGCTTTTTTCCCTAGGTTTCTCAAAGTGGAACCTTAGAATAATGATTTAAGGTTTCAATTCTTTTTTTTTTATAGAATAAAGTATCAGTTTGTATCAATTTATCTCCTTGTTCAAACAACCTTTCCCCTTCTAACACCTGCCAGTCAAGCTCTCTTCTCTGCATCCCCCACATCCCTTCCCAAGAAAGGGCAAGAGGACACAAGGTGGATTAGTTCAGCACACACTCCAGGAAAGTTCGATTTTTTCATTCTAATACCAAGACTGGGTCAGGTGTTCCTCTAGAAGAAATGGGCACCATGGTGCCAGTCCAAGGTGTTTCAGATCCTAAGTTGTTCAGTGGTTGTGGTTTGCAGCTGGGGTGTGCTTTGCTTTTTGTTTACAGTCCACAAAAAAAGTGAGTACATCCTTTGCTTATCTTTCTGGGTTAGTGAAACCTTGCTCAGGAGGATGTTCTCCAAATCCATCCATTTGCCTGCAAATTTTAGGATATCATTTTTTCTTACTGCTGAGGAGTACTCCATTGTGTAGATGTACCACAGTTTGTTAATCCATTCTTCAGTTGAGGGACATCTAGGTTGTTTCCAGGTTCTTGCTATTACAAATAATGCTGCTATGAACATAGTTGAGCTAATGCTTTTGGGGTGTGAATGTGCAATTTTAGGGTATATGCCCAGTAGTGGTATTGCTGGATCCTTGGGGAGATAAATTCCCAGTTTTCTGAGAACCCACCATATTGCATTCCAGAGTGTCTGAAGAAGCTGACACTCCCACCAACAATGGAGGAGTGTTCCCCTTGCTCCGCATCCTCTCCAACATAGGCTGCCATCTGTGTCTTTTATCTTAGACAATCTGACAGGTGTAAAGTGGTATCTCAAAGTTGTTTTGATTTGCATTTCTCTGATGGCTAAAGATATTAAGCACTTTTTCAAGTGCCTTTCAGCCATTTGTAATTCTTCTGCTGAGAATTCCCTTTTTAGTCCTGAACCCAATTTTTTGATTGGGTTATCCAGGGTTTTGGGCTCTAGTTTCTTGAGTTCTCTATATATTTTAGAGATCAATCCTCTGTCGCTTGTAGGGTTGGTGAAAATCTTTTCCCATTCTGTAGGCTGCCGTTTTATCTTATTGACTGTGTCCTTGCCTTTACAGAAGCTTCTCAGTTTCAGCAGGTCCCACTTATTGATTGTTGTTCTTAGTGTCTGTGCTACTGATGTTATATTTAAGAAGTAGTCACCTGTGCCAATGTGTTAGAGGGCATTTCCCATTTTCTTTTCTATCAAGTTCAATGTGGCTGGGTTTATGTTGAGGTCTTTGATACATTTAGATTTGAGTTTTGTGCAGAGTGATAGGTTTGGATCTATTTGCATTTTTATACACACTACCATCCAGTTATGCCAACACCAGTTGTTGAAGATACTATCTTTTTGCATTGAATATTTTGGCCTCTTTGTCAAAAATCAAGTGTTTATGGTTTGTGGATGAATGTAGGAGTATTCAGTTCGAATCCATTGATCCGCAAGTCTGTTTTTATGCCAGTACCAGGCTGTTTTTTTTACTGTAGCTCTATAGTATAACTCGAAGTCGGGGATGGTGATGCCTCCTGAGGTTCTTTTGTTGAGCAAAATTGTTTTGGCAATCCTGGCTTTCCTATCATTCCAAATAAAATTGAGGATTGTTCTTATAAGGTCTGTAAAAAAATGTGTTAGGATTTTGATGGGAATGGCACTGAATCTGTAAATTGCTTTTGGTAAGATTGCCATTTTTACTATGTTGATCCTACCTATCCAGGAACATGGGAGGTCTTTCCATTTTGTGATATACTCTTCAATATCTTTCTTCAGTGATTTAAAGTTTTGTCGAACAGATCTGTTATATCTTTGGTTACAGTTACACCAAGGTATTTAATGCTATTTGCAGCTATTACAAACAGTTATGATGATTCCCTTATTTCTTTTTCAGCCCTTTTATCTTTTGTGTATAGAAGGGCTACTGATTTCTTTGAGCTAATCTTGTATCCTACATTGTTGAAGGTGTTTATCAGCTGTAGAAGTTCCCTGGTAGAATTTTGTGGGTCAATTATGTATAAATCATGTCATCTGCAAATATAGTTTCACTTCTTCTTTTCCAATTTGTATCCCCTTAAACTCTTTTTGTTCACTTATTGCTTTAACTAACATTTCAAGAACTATATTGAATAGATAAAGGGAGAGGGGACAGCCTTGTCTAGTTCCTAATTTTAGTGTGATTGCTTTGGGTTTTACTCCATTTAGTTTGATGTTGGCCGTCGGCTTCTTGGAAATCACCATTATTATACTTAGGTATTTTCCCTGTATTCTTGATGTCTCCAAGACTTTTATCATAAAGGAGTGTTGGATTTTGTCAAAGGCTTTTTCATCATCTAAGAATATTATTATATGGGGTTTTTTTCCTTAAGTTTGTTTTTATGATGGATGACATTTACAGTTTTTGGTATGTTAAACCATCCCTGCATTTCTAGGATGAAGCCTACTTGATCGTGGTGCATATTTTTTATATGCTGTTGTATTTGGTTTGCCATAATTTTGTTGAGTATTTTTCATCAATTTTCATGAGGGAAATTGGTCTGTAATTCTCTTTCTTTGTTGTATCTTTGAAGGACTTGTGTATTAGGGCTAATGTTGCCTCATAAAAATAGTTTGGCAATATTCCTTCACTTTCTACTGTATAGAAGGAACAGTTTGAGGCATATTGGTGTTATTTCTTCTTTGAATGTCTGGTAGAATTCTGCACTGAAACAATCTGGTCCTGGGCTTTTTTTTTTTTTTTTCTTAAGAGACTTTTAATGAAAGCTTCAATTTCCTTTAGGGTTGTAGGTCTGCTTAGGTCTGTAATCTGATCTTGATTTAATTTTGGTATGTGATACCTGTCCAAAAAGCTTTCTGTTTCTTCTAGGTTTTTTATTTTTTCAGAGTATAGATTTTCAAAGTATGATCTGATAATTCTATGGATTTCCTGGGGGTCTATTGCTATGCCCCACTTTTCATTTCTGATTTTGTTGATTTGGATACTCTCTCTCTGCTTTTTGATTAGTTTGGATAAGGGTTTATCTATCTTGTTAACTTTCTCAAAGAACCAACTCTTTGATTCATTGATTCTTTGTATTGTTCTTTTTTGCTTCAGCTCTCAGTTTGATTATTTCCTGCCATCTACTCCTTTTAGGTGAGTTTTCTTCTAATTGTTCTAAGGCTTTCAGTTGTGCTGTTAGTTCTCTTGTATGGGATTTCTCAAGGTTTTTTATATAGGCATTTACTGCTTTGAATTTTCTTCTTAAGACTGATTTCAATGTGTCCCAGAAGATTGGGTATGTTGTGGGTTTATTTTTATTAAATTCTAGGAAGTCTTTGATTTCTTACTTAATTTTTTCCTTGACCCACGGGTGGTTCATTTGAGTGATGTTTAGTTTCCATGAGTTGGTAGGCTTTCTATGATTTCTGATGTTGTTGAACTATAACTTTAGACCATGATGGTCTAATATGACACAAGGGGTTATTTCCATTTTTTGTATCTATTGATATTTGCTTTATGAACAAATATGTGGTCAATTTTAGAGAAAGTTTTATGGGGTGCTTAGAAATTTATATATTCCTTCATTTTGGGCGTGGGAGCTTCAGTATTTTCTATTAAATTCATTTGTATCATAACCTTCTTAGACCTCTTATTTCTCTGTTGAGTCTCTGTCTGGTGGACCTATCCAAGGGTGAAAGTGGAGTATTGAAGTCTCCCATTATTAGAGTGTGACATTTGATGTGGGGTTTAAGCTTTAGTAGTGTTTCTTTTACATATGTAGATGTCCTTATATTAGGGGCATAAATATTCAGGATTGAACTATTTTCATCAGTTTTCCCTGAGATGAATAAGTAATGTCCATCCTGTTCTCTTTTGATTGATTTTAGTTTGAAGTCTACTTTGATATTAGGATGGCAATACCAGCTTGTTTCTTGGGGCCATTTGATTAGAAAATCTTTTCTCAACCCTTTACTCCTTGCCTATGTCTATCTTTGAAGCTGACATATGTTTCTTGTATGAAGCAGAAGGATGGCTTCTGTTTTTGTATCCATCGTGTCTTTTTGTAGGTGAATTGAATCTATTCATGTTAAGGGATATTAATGACCACTGATTGTTATTTCCTCTTATTTTTGGTGATAGCTTATCTGTAGATCTCTTATTTGGGCATTTCTTCTGTAAGATTATCAATTGTTTGTGGTTTTATGGGTGTATCTGGGATTCTTAGGTTGGAGTTTTCCCTTCAGTGCTTTCTATAGGGTTGGATTTGTGGATGCATATTGTTTAAATTTGATTTTTGTCATAAATATCTTGCTTACTCCATCTATAGTAATTCATAGTTTTGCTGGGTATAGTAGTCTGGGTTGGCAGCCATGTTCTTCTTGTGTCTGTATAATGTCTGACCATGACCTTTTTGCTTTCATTGTTTTTCCTATGGATAGTCTGGTGTTATTCTGATGGGTCTGCCTTTATAAGTAAGTTGGCCCTTTTCTTTTGCAGCTCTTAAATTTTTTTCTGTATGTTTTGTGGCTTGAGTATTATGCAATAAGCAGACTTTTTGGGAAGAGGTCTAATCTATTTGGTGTTCTGTAAGCTTCTTGTATCTTTATAGGCATTTCCTTCTTTAGATTGAGAAAGTTTTCTTCTATGATTTTATTAAATACATTATCTGTGCTTTTCAGCTGGTATTCTTCTCCTTCTATTGTTATTATTCTCATGTTTGGTCTTTTCATGGTGTCCCAAATTTCCTGAACGTTTTGTGTTATGGCTTTTTTGATTTTAGTGTTTACTTTGACTGATGTGTCTATTTCTGCTATTGAGTCTTCCATTCCAGAGATTCTCTCTTCCATCTCTTGGATTCTGTTCGTTATTCTTTATCTGTAGTTCCAGTTCTTTTCTTCAGATTTTCTGTTTTCCCCTTTGCCTCATTTTGTGCCTTCTTTATTGCTTCTATTTCAATTTTTAGTTTATAGAATGTTTCTTTCATTTGCTGGTTTTTCTTTTTTGGTATCTTTCAAGGACTTTTTCATCTCTTCCAATTTTTTGTTTGTATTTTCTTCTATTTCTTTAAGGGAATTTTTAATATCCTCTTTTAAGGCTTCTATAATCTTCATAAAGTTGTTTTTGATGTTGTTTCCTCTCCATTGCTCTGTTCAGGTCTTGGTGTTATAGAACCACCTCCTTCTTCTGGTGTTGCCTTGTTGTTCTTTATATTGTTATATGTGTTCTTGCACTGGCATCTGCCCATTGCTTTCTTGGTTCATTCTTAGTCAGTTGTGGCTAGTGGGGTTGTGTTTCTCCTGTTTGCTCTGAACACAGGATCTTCAAGATCTCTGACTCTGCTCTAGACTTGGGTCTGCAGTTTGAAGGCATCTGTCTATGATGATGTAGCTCATCCTGGAGTCAGGACCTGGCTTTGGGATGTCCCTCCTGCCATTTGTCTCTAGGGATTACTGGGGGAGGTTTCTCCCAGATTTAGTCTATGGCCAGACTCCACGTGAGAATATGACAGTGTGGTTCTGAATTCGGCCCCAGAGAGAAATTTTGGAGGGGGCCCAGGAGCTGGAATTTGCTCACCTCTGACTGCCTGAGGTTTCATTTTTAATGCATGTGTTAAATATTATGAATTTTCCTTTAGAATAGAAAGGAAAAAGGAAAGAGTAGTGATGACTAATGCACAATACACAACAATGAAAATGTTAAAATTAATCCCTATAATTTGTACAATTAATTCATTAGCAATCAATTAATATATCACTAAAATAAAAATAACTAGTCACTTTTAGTATATTATGTGGTATGCAATACAATGTATTACTTAGCAAAACCTAAAACCATCCAAAGTACAGGAAAAGCCATTCCTCTTAAATGTTGCCCTAATTGCATTCCCCAGCTGTGCCATGTTCCATTTTAAACCTTTATTCAGTGCAAAATATTTTTTCAACATTTCTGAATACTTGACTCTCTGATATGTAAATTATGTAGAAGTGTATACTTTTATTATCGAATATTGTGATATTTTTAATGTCTCTTTTTATTAACTTTTTTAATCTGTGAAGCTTGTTACATGAATGCTATTTCTTTATGTACATATGTATTTATGCCTGTGTGTATGCTTTGTAATGTAATTTGCCATGAAGTTTGGGATGGTCCAGGAATTGTGGTCTTCTCACCTCAGACTCTTGAGTGATGGGACTACAGGAACACACCACCATAACTGGATACCTATTTCCATTAAGTTTTGTAAATGTGGTTTTGTGGCTCAGAATATGTGCCCTACTGATGTGTTATAAACCTGCTTGAAATAAATATGTGATTTTTTTTTGTTTGAGAGAAGTGTTTCAGAAATAGTACTTAAGTCACCTCATTCATTATGCTGTTCTTATCTTCTATATATATCATAGATTACTTTTTTAAAGATTTATTTATTTATTATGTATACAGTGTGCAGAAGAGGGTACCAGATGTCTTCACAGATGGTTGCGAGCCACCATGTGGTTGCTGGGAATTGAACTCAGGACCTCTGGAAGAACAGTCAGTGCTCTTAACTTCTGAGCCATCTCTCTAGCCCTTATCATAGATTTCTTATATTCTTGTCCCATCAGTCATTAACAAGTGAATATTAAAGTCCCACCAGTAATTGTAAACTTAGCTATTTTTCTTTATTTTAACATCAATTTTATCTAAGTTTTTACATCTCTTATTTAATGTATATTTATTTAAAATTTTATTTTTGTAGACAATTGGTCCCCCCATAAATGTAGATTATCTCAATATCTCTGATAATATTTCTTGTTTTTATATGATTATAGTTTAT
Source organism: Sigmodon hispidus (assembly GCA_004025045.1). Classification (NCBI taxonomy): domain Eukaryota; kingdom Metazoa; phylum Chordata; class Mammalia; order Rodentia; family Cricetidae; genus Sigmodon; species Sigmodon hispidus. The sequence goes on along the minus strand of PVIH01023789.1, from coordinate 15,110 downwards.
ATCAATATAGTTATTCTGTTTTTCATCAGCATTGTCATAGAATATAACTTTCTATTCTTTTACTTTTTAAGCTTTCTGTGTCTTTATGTTTAAATTCAATTTTATATAGTTAGTATGGTGCTTTGTATAAGAATGGCCCCCATAAGCCTGATCATCATGGAGTGATACTTTTAGGAGATGTGCCCTTGCTGAATTTGCTGTGGCAAATTTGAGGTTTTTAAATGCTCAAGCCAGGACCAGTGTCTTTCTCTTTTCCTGCTACCTGCAAACCCACATATGGAACTCTCAGCTACCTTGCAGCACCATGTCTGCCTGCATGCTGCTATGCTTCCCACCATGCTAATAATGGAATAAACCTCTAAAACTGTAAGAAAACCCACAATTAAATACTTTCTTTTATAAGAGTTGTTGTGGTTATGTTGTCTCTTCATAGCAATAGAACATTGTCAAAGACAGGTAGCTTATAATTTATATAAATAACTTCTCTTTTAGGTATTCTGACAATCATTTTTTACAATCTGTTTTAGTTATTTGAAAAATTTCGCCCGGTGTATTTCGGTAATATTAGCCTAACAGCCATTTCATTTCAGATATATTCCTCCTTCCCTACCCATCCAACTTTGTGTCCTCTTCCTTAAAAAAAAATATCAACTGCCAAGAAAAACTTGGAGTGAAAAAGGTGATCTTCCCCAGGGAAGAAAGAAAACACTAATGAGTTGTCCAGGGCCAGGTGGTCAGCCCTGAAAACATATATACAAATTACATTATATAGACAGGGCAGGTTATATTTAGGAATATATATATTTATATACATATGCAAATTTTGTGCAATAACAATGAAAAGGAAATCCATGAATTTGAAAGAGACAAGGAGAGGTATATGGGAGTGTTTGGAGGGTGGAAAAGAAAGGGAGATATTTTTAATTGCACTATAATCTCTAAAATAAATAAATAAACAAAAAGTAAAAATCAGATTTTGATTCAAAAAAGAAAATTACCTATGAGACTGTAACTACTGTAACATATCTGAAATAAGCTTGATGAAAGCAGTTATCAGTCCATGTGAGATTATAAGGTTATTTTTAGGATGTTTGATTGAGAGTTATAAAGAAATTGATCCACTGTCTCATTTAATGAATGTTCATTAGAGTATATACATGTCAGGAATTGTGGTGGGTACTTGGGTTTGAGATAAAATCATAAGTTAAATCACATAGCACAATGGTTGAGAGAATGGACTCTGAAACTAGATCCTCTGAGTTTAAATTCTGGCTCAGTGAGCTTGGCTAAGTTTTTTTACTTTCTATGTCTCAAATTTCTCTGTGTGTATAACAATGAAGTTATATGAAGTGACTAATAGAGATAGTTAATATTTGCAAATGAAAGAGTGCTTGACACATAGTAAAAACGAGTGCTTGTTAAACAATAAACACTTAGACTATCTATTCTTTACATAAATTCAGAATGAGGAAAGTCACTTTAATACTAATAATAATGTAATATGATATGTAATGTAATAAACATAAGCAATGTAAAATGCAACAATGGTAAGTGCTATAAAAGAGATTGATATGGTGCCTGGAATGTTTATTTCATAAGAATCTAACCAGGAAAGGCATCCCTTAGGAAGTGATATTCAAGTTAATGATAGTTAGGAATGTATTAGTCAAAACACATGTTTGACAAGGACTATGATGAATGACATTTTGCTCCCTGTTTTGCTAACCTAGCTCTCCATTTAATGAGGACATTTCCCAAGTCTCAAACTTCTGTATTCCTTATTATTCCTGGTAAGTATGGGAATAACTTATATAAGTGTCAAGGACAAGTCTACTGATATTGGTAGCAAGCAAGAACAACTGTTTTGGAGGCCTTTTCTCCTCCCAGGTTGCCTCAAATCTGGGGAAACCTTCACACACTGTACAAACAATATTTGAGGGTGCTAAAATATTCTGTCTAGAAGACAAGGCCACTAAAGCGAAGCAGCAGTTTGGATGATGAATTTAACTCTCTTTGTTAAGATTCTTGCTGCTGTATCATGTCAAAAGCATTTGCTCCACAGACTCAGCCTTGGGAATTGAGAGAACTGTGCTAAGAAGAGGCCACTGTGGGCTGAGGTTCCCTGTGCTTCCTTGTGGTGTTCAATTTTGAAACCCATGATCCTCTGGAGGGGCATTCTTTACAAACCAAGGTCTCTATTTCATCACATGTGGCTAACGGATTGTAATCATCAGCCACCTGCAATGATTTTATTTCCAGGGTTCTTACTCTTGTCAACTACAGATCAGGAAAAAAATGTATGAAAGCGGATATCTTTTTTCCTCTTTCAAAGTAGCAGCAGCTGACATCATTTTCAGAATGAAACTGCTGAAAACCTTGAACAATCCATTTCAAGGCACTTTCCGAGGGATATTCCCATCCCTTGTAGATATGTTTACCAATCCCCCCTCAAGTCTCATCCATTTTGCTTGGTGCCTTCCTATATTTTAAATAGTATCTACTTATTTGCATGAAAAAGGTAAAAACTAACACTGCATCAGTTAGAATATAATTCATTGTTTGCAATCCTTGTTACACAGGAATCTAACAAGAAATATTATAATATATATCTTTTTCTTTATTGTTGTTTGAAAATCAATACCAAACTTTATACAAAAAGCAAAACACTCAGAATAACTAAAAAAACCCATACAGTAATAAAACTTCTCTTTTCTCTAAAATACATAAAATGTAAAAGATAAAATCTAAAGCTCCCCAAGCCAAGTTAGGCTCAGCTACAGATGAAGAAAGCACAGTAGGTCACAGCTAATGCCCACAGATGCACTATGGCACCACACATTTCTGCTAAGCAGCCCTTCTACAGTCAAACCAGAAGGCGTGTGTGTGTGTGTGTGTGTGTGTTTCTGTGTGTATGTTTTAAATCACTTTATTCACCCATCATCTTTCAATGAAATAAGAATGTTTTTACTTAAAGTCCACTAATGAGTGAGTACATCCCCTGATTATGTTTCTGAGTTTGTTATACCTCGTTCAGGAAGATATTCTCCAAATCCATCCATTTGCCTGCAAATTTTAGTATAACATTTTTTCTTACTGCTGAGTAGTATTCCATAATATATATCTTACTGGAGAAACTTGATTTAAGTAAGCTTTTTTCCTTTTGCCTAATTCTTATTCTCTTTTGTGCCTCTCAGCTTTACTTCCTTGACAAGGGCTACATTCTGAGGTAAATTCCCACTCTTTTCTCAAATGCACATTTAACTGCTTCTTTCAGGGGCTACAGTACTATCCTCATTTCTGTTAAACAAGAAAAACGTTTTTGCTCCAGTCTCCAAAACTGATTTTGAGACTGAATCCAAAGGAACAGCTTGAGTCATATGGCCACTTCAAGCTAATAATCTCATCCAAGGAATGAAATGAGTGCCGGGTTTGTTTTCCCATATGTGGTACATAAGTCACATAATCACATATCTTCCCCACAAAAGTCAAAATTCTTGGGAAGAGATAAAGTAGAAATGCCTAATGGAAAGAAACAATAAATGCCCTCTCTAAACAATTCTGTCTAGTCTGTACTGTCAGGAGCAAAGATATTCTAAAGGGAGACACTTGTTCCTACTTGTGTATCTCTTTTGGCTCATTGAGCTATTGACACAGTAGATCCAAATGATTAGAATTTCCACAGAAGTCTCATACTGAAGAAGGAAAAGGATGGAGCCTTTCTGCCAGCCATAAGGATCACTTGTCTCTCTGGAAAAACATTTGACAAAGTACCAAAAGATTTTAGGGAGGACCATGAGACAGGGATGTCTCTGTGATGAGTTAATGATAGGTGGGACCACACTATGACCAGGACTACTTAATTAAATATATCTCTTGTTATTGACTTACATGCTAAATTCATATAAAGACCCCAAAGATGGACTTGAGTGTTACTGGACTAGATATACTATTTACATATTGCAGCTGAGGAACCTAAAGCCCAATTGGAAAAGTCTACATTGTTGCTCTATGTCAGAGACAATTAATGCAAATTTGTATAAGTCTATATTTTGTAACATCTCATGTATGCAAATGCGTGTGCATAATCATATTCCATTTATTTTTCCATCCCCATTGGTCTCTCTTTTCCCATCAATATAGTCTTCATAATCTATTTACAATGTATTTTAGTGTTTCTTTTCATTGTATTTTGCTGTTTTGTGTGGATGAATTTTTAATCTACATGAATAAAATATATGTCCCTTTGTTTTTTAGCTTATTCATAGTTATATTCCACATTAGTATATAATGCTATGTTTATATTTAATTTGTTATGTCTAGATATTGCATTCATGTACCATATTTTACCAATCCAACATTTCAGTCAAGAGTTCCATTGGGATTCTATATTTTCTAACAACACTATTAATAGCATCTCCATAAATATTTTTATATATGTCTTATTTGGTACTGTGGGGATAAGTGGATAAATACATAGATACATACATACACATATATACATACATATATTCATACATTCATATATACATACTCAATAAGACTCTTGAGATATATTTAATGTAATTACAGTCAGTTATGTTACCTTAAATCCAGTGAGGCCTTTCTTGCACATTCTTTCTTTAAACCCCTCCTAACATTTTAAGTCCTCTTTTTTTGCTTTAATTTCTCTGCATAGTTTCTGAAGCTGATAAATTGTACATTGGATTTATTATAGTTATTGCCTTGTATTTATCCTGTCTTCTTTAGTCCTATGGAAGCTGCATCAGCAGGTGTTTTGTTTTGTTTTGCTTTGTGGAAGAACAAATTTCTCTTTTTTTCTTTTTTTATTTATTTATCAATATCTATTACTATATAAAAGAAACATTTGTATTGAAATTTCTTTAAAAAGATACAGCATTGAGGATATCTTAAAGGGAGAAACTTGATAAACACAGCTTCAAATTTAACAATAGTTGTAGTTGGTTTGTTCTTACGTAGGCATACTAAATAATGAAAATATCTGTTCCCTGGGTCTCTTTAAAATACATGAAACATAAAAAATAATATCTAAGGCATCTCAAACCATGTTAGGCTCAGCTACCAATGAGAAAAGCACATTAGGTCACAGTTAATGCCCATGAATGCACTATGGCCACCACAAATTCCTGCTAAGCAACCCTTCTACAGTCAAATCAGAAGTTGTTTGTGTGTGTGTGTGTGTGTGTGTGTGTGTGTGTGTGCTTTAAATCACTTTATTTACCCATCATCTTTCAATAAAATAAGAATGCTTTCAGCTGTTGTTTTATATGTATTTTTTTCATTCCTTATATCTCAAGCACCTAAAACAGGGCTTAGTAAATGGCATGTTCAATAAATATTCATTGTGTAAATAGGGAAATAAGTTTTCCTTTGGAATCACTAAAGCAACCAACTTATGGAACAAAAATGTGTTAGTATCCCATATCCTCACCAACACTTGACACTATCAAGTTTGGCTGTGTGTGAGCTGCTTATACATATATGTATCTTTATAAATTTTTTTTCTTTTTAAAATTGTGCTCTTGAAGTGAGATCTTCAGCATTCAAATTATAGTAAAGTACTAGTGAGATGTTCATAGAAATGCCCTGAGCTATACACTTACATCACTAACTCAAATTGGTCACCATTAGAGTTATCCAGAGTCTAAAATGAAAGCAAATTTTGATACCAAATTTACAAGATTGGTTCTCAACCTGTGGGCCATGACCCCCCACAGGGGACATAGATCAGATGTTCTGTATATCACATGTTTGCAATTACAATTCATAATAGTAGCAAAATTATAGTTATGGAGTAGTAACAGAAAAATTTTATGCTTGATGTTCAATACAACATGTGGAATTACATTAAATGGTCACAGCAATAGGAAGGTGGAGAACCACTAGTTTAGAATATGAGTTTCATTTCTGCTGCCCAAATTATGTACCATTTTGGCTGCTAGAAATTTGTTAACTGAGCTTGTTAAAGAAGTCTAAGTTCTGTGGCATAAAATTGCCTCAGTCACCATCTATCTAATCCTCCCTGTCCCCAGGTAGCATATTAAAGGAAATACATAGGGCAGAATTGGTTCAAAAATAAGACTAAAGCTTTAAATGTCTCTTCTTCAATTCTAGACCTATGATCTAAGTCTCTTACCCAATATGGAGAAGTAGACCATATCCTCACCATATTATCTGGTCTACTCATGTAGGTGTGCCAAAACATGCAAACTACATGAACCTCCAAACGGTCCTCACTTTAATCAGAAACCTTTATTAAGGAAGGTTTTATAATTATAAAATATTCTAGACAGTAAAGATGTAGTCTTTGGAGAACAATGTATAAACTTGGGGTAAAAATACCCATGAAATAAGCAACTATATTAGGAGACTGTGACAAGATTCATGCTGAATAAAACCATAGGGTCCTGGACTGTACATTGGAAGGCAAGAATCCATGAGGTGGGCAGCAGTTTTCTTACAAGCATATTGTTTGACCAAATAGCAGTTTGTTGCAAAGACTGAAGGCAGATGGAGGTATAATATCAACACCCATCTTCCAAAAAGCAGGATATGACTTAAAAGGAAAGTGGTAAGGTATCATAGTCATTAACGTTTTTGATCAAATACACATTTTGCCCTCTTTTAATTTTAACCTGTTATGATGACAGCATTTTCTAATATCTTTTATGCAAAAGGATGGTAAATGGATTTTAAGCAGAAATAATGCCTTCCATTACCAGTTTGATCACTTAATTTCTAGAACATGACACATGAGTCAGTATTCTTTGCTTCTTGCTGACATGGTCAGAAGCAATCCTCCAAATAGTGAAGTCCCCATTAATCTTTTTTTTTCTTTTCAAAATAAAGATAAGACAGTAGAACTTTCTGGCTGGGAATAGACAAGGTCATAAGCAAAAACAAATTGTTATTTTATACTGCTACAATTGGCAGTTGCTCATTTGTTGTTATATCTTAACCTAGCCAATCCTAAATAATGAAAAAAAGAAAAGGAGCCGAACAATACCTGAGTAATGTGTTTGGAGATGCAGATTAGGGTTTAGTTTTCACTACTTTCTTTGGTCGCACATAAAGGCTTTATCAAGTAGGATTAGTGGTTTGTTCTTGCTGCTGCTGCTGCTGCTGCTGCTGTTGCTGCTGCTGTTATGTTTTGTTTCTTTACCCTTTGCACTGCAGACCTGCTGTTACCTCATGGATTGTAAGAAACAGACACCCAATGATTATCACTTCAAATGAGAACACTAATTTCTTAATCTAACGCACACACTTGTACACACATTTGCATGTGTACGCGCACATGCACATAGACAATATGCACACACATGCTTATTAATAATAACTTTTGTTTATAAAACTTCACTGCTACTTACACAAGTGATTGAAAACCTCAGATGAAGCATAATCGGATTTGGCTAGTTTTTTCAGGATATCCTATAAAAATGGACCTTAAAGAGACAAAGAGATCACTTGGGAAACTACTGCAGGGGTCTACATTTAAAATAAAGATGCTGGATTGGCCTGGGAGTGGCAGTGAGGGATGGAGATTGGAAATATTAGGAATTTAAACATTAGGAGCTCTATTTCATACACATGGGGAGAGATTAAGTATGAAGAATGAAGGTGAATAAAGCATCATTGATAATGCCTTTCAATCATCATTGATCACTGTTAATCTCCTACTCTGAGAGAAGGCTGGTGTCATTTAGAAAGACAAAGATGGGTAGCACAAGAGGAGAGGTGAGTTAAGAAAAGGATTGATGAACTAAGATTTGAATATAGAGATTTCCATTTGGACCCAAGCTAGCCAAGAATAGATCTCAGAGTTCTCAAAAGAAACAAAACAAAACAAACAAACTAGAGGCTGGAGAGATGGCTCAGTGGTTAGGAGCACTCACTGGCTGCTCTTCCAGAAGACCTGGCTTCAATTCCCAGCACCTACAAGGCAACTCACAACTGTCTGACACGCTAGTTCCAGAGGATCTGACACCTCTACACCAATGCACATAAAATAAAGTTAAATTAAAATAAAAATAGTTCTATAACTTAGTGCTTATAAAGAACTTGGCCAAATTACTTTAAGAAAGTAAGTGGAGCCTTACTTCCTTCATCTGTAAAATGGAATGACAAAATATTGTTAGTCATGTGAAATTTAAAAGTTTATGTGGAGAAGATGTCTTGTAAAATGTAAGAGGCTGTCCATGAGGAAAAAGCTAGCAGTGACTATTTTCACAGGCAATGATATAGATGTGAAAAGGAAAAGCGATTTTTCAGGGTACATTCAGGAATTACTTGGCTGGCAGACAGATCACTCCGATCAGATTCTTGGTGACATCACCAAAACATTCCAATCTCTGGGAAATTTATTCCTACAAAGAAATTCCTTCCACTGGCTCAGTGTCATGGTGATTTAGCTGACTTGGTCAGTGGCTGAGAGAATTGGATGAAAGCTGCTTAATCCAAGGCAGTGGGAAATCAGGATGAGGCCAATGAAAATGTGACAGGCTGCAAAACATTTTTTGTAGACAGAAAGTATTTTTTAAAAATTTTTACTTGGTAGTAAATTGTGTATCGTATACAATGTATCATTTTAACCATTTAAGTTCAGTGTCATTAAGCACAAGTATATTTCTGTGTTACCATCACCTCCATTTATATGCAAATTATTTTCATTATCACAAACTAAAATACTTTACCCACTAAATGGATTGCCCTGGCAATCTCTAGAAAAAGCAGTTTGCAAATATCTATTTAAGTCTCAACTTTCAAACCCTTGGCTATCTAGAAAGTATGATTTTTATTGATTTGATAATTCTATGTGTAACTTTTTTGAAGATTCAGTATACTAATTTTCAAGACAGCTATGCCATTTACAACAGATTTAACAGTGATCATTCTTTTAAATGGATTATAGTTCTTCATATAGTCTGATCACTAGCCATTTATTAGATGTATGATTTGAAATATTTTCTCTTTCAGTCATTTGCTTTTTATTCTTTTGATATGCCCTTTGATGTATAAGTTTTAAATTTTTATGAATTCCATGTTATCTTTTAATAATTGCAGTTTTGTGTTATATCTAAAACTCTTTGACAAGTCCAAAATCATAAGATTTTACTTTATGTTTTCTTCTAAGAATTGTATAGTTAACCTCTGATACTTGTGTTCCTGGTCTATTTTATGTTTATTTTAATTGTGGCTTAAAGTAAAGATTTTTCTTTTTTCTTTTTGCACAAGGACATCTAATTTTCCCAGGACTATTTCTTGAAAAGACTGCCTTTTCTCCTGTTGCATGAATTCTGGTTGTATTGAAAGAGACTCAGAGCCAGATATCAGGAAAAGGCTGAAATATCACAGAGAGGAAACACCACAGTCAAATCTCACCCAGCTCTCTTGCAGCTTCCTCAGCCTTGCTCCTGGTCCCTTCTCATTGCTGCTGCTTTCCTAAGCCTGCCTTAAATACCATCTTCTCCCCAGCTGTATCCCATCAAGGTTAATATTAAAGGCATGAGCTACTCTATTTGGTAGTCAGCCCCAAACTCACAGAAACACAGAAAGATCTCTGTTTCTGGAGTTATGGGATTAAAGGCATAAATCACCAATCTTGGATTTCCCTGTGCTAGGATTAAAGATGTATGCCATTGAATGTCCAGCTGTTTAGCCTTGTACTCACAGAGATCCAGAACTCCTGGAGCTATGTGAGTTACTACTGCTCTATTATCCCTGGAACTCCTGGAGCTACCTCTGCCTAGTTTGACTGTGGGTTGATCTCTTGATATTCTAGGTTATATTAAATATGTAACATATCATCACACTCTCCCAATGTATGATATTAAGCATCCTTGTTAATTAAACCTAGCTTAGTCATCTTTGCAAAGGTTTATTTCTGGGTTCTCAAATAATCCACTTTGTTGTATGTCTGCTCTTATGCCAGCACCACAGCGTTTGAGTTAATATAACTCTAGCCTATAGTCAAATATAATGCTATACACTGGTTCAAATCCTAAAAGGCAGAGATCATTGAGGGTTGCAACAGAAGCTGTTATAGAGTTCCCAGACTTCTATGTCTCTCCAGCCTCATAGGCCCAATTGATCGCATAGACTCCAGAAACCTGATTTTTCCCTAGTATCCTACACTTGCCATTTTCCTTCCCGTGACAAGTTCCCCCTCTTCCCATTCTCTCATGATAACTCCTCCTTAACTTTTAAAATTCATCAAAAGAAATTTTTTTAAACTGGGATCTTGTAGCGGGAAATCAGGATCTATATATGTGAACGATTGCATCATAGGACTGGAGATGAGCGGGGCGTGGTTAACTGAAAAGGATTCCGGAAGTAGACCTTCGAGGGAGAGGACCAGGACAGGAAGTCGTCATTCTCTCGCGAGAGTTCCCCGACCGGGTGCACAGTTCGACCCAGCTGCGTGGGAGTTCGGATGTACGGTGTGGGGATGAGGAATCTTCCTTAGAAAGGCTCCGGCGCACTGCAACCTTATCCTGTCATCTTCTCTTAAAACCGGCTCTGTTTTGTAAGCGATTTTCACAAAATAAACCCTGTTTAAAACATATCTCAGGGCGGGTTTTTACCGCGATAGGATCTTTTCAATGTATTTATTCAATTATATAGTGAAATGATAAATAGATAATCAAAGCAAAACTCACAAATATCTGAAATTAAGCAACATATTTCTTCAAATATTATCACAGAACAAATATAAAACCAAATTAAACATATTCAAATATAAAAAATAATATATAAAACTTAAATATACCAAAATTATAGGAGAAAAGTTTATACCAATAAACATCCACAATTAACATAAAAGTACTACATCATATCAACTAAGAAATTTTTATCTTTTAATTTTTGTTTTGGCTGAGTAATTTTTGTTTCATTTGTTTGGGATTTTTGGGGGTTTTTTTAGTTTGTTTGTTAGGTTGGTTGGTTTTCTGAGACATTCTCCATGTAGCCCTGGCTGTCCTGGAATTCACTCTGTAGACCAGGCTGGTGAAAACTCACAGAAATCTACCTGCCTCTGCTTCCTGAGTGCTGGGATTAAAGACATGTGCCAATACTGCCTAGCAAGAATTGTTTTCTTTTTTAACATTTACAAGAATATTTTACTCATATTTTGCAAAAATAGAGTGTATATATTTGAAAACCACAGAAGATGATTTTATTACTTTTCAACATAGAATATGAAAGAGTCTAGTGAGATACAAAGTCATAAAGCTCTCATGAAATTCAAGATACTTCAAAATAGTGAATAAGAGCTTATCATTGCATTATTCAGCACCACTATTGCCTTTATAAAGTTTATTTTTAATGATTTTATGTTTTATTTGCATAATTAATAATTAAATCATGAAGTTTTGAAAGTGGAGATTTTTAGAAACACATTTTTAAAACAGTATCACAGTGGTATAGGTGCATTTGAAAAGGACTTAAATAAAATATAGAGGATTGACTTTTTAAAAAGTCAAATACCATTACAGAAATTTAGATTTCCTTACAAAAGGCTAGTTCTACATACTCAAATTTTTAACATCTTTTATTGATTCTTTGGGAATCTCACTTCATGCACTCAGATACCACTCATTTCTCTGTCCTTCAATATTTACCTTCTACCCTTATCACCTCCCCCACAAAAGAAAATTAAAAACTAAAAACATAAAAATAAATTTTAAAAAACATCTTGCCAATCCTTCTGGACAACCCGCTCCTCTATCAACCACAGCCTTCTCTCACACCCATCAGCTATTAATCTCTGTTCGGATGTGCATGTACCATTCTGCTCCACTTTTTCCCACCTCTCCGTCACATATTCATTCATCTTAGTGGCATTGGGAGCTGTGGTGTGTCAGATACTATATATCCTTTTGCCTGAATTTCTTTACTTTTAATGTTCATTACAATGCGTCACTGGTCTGGTTCAAAGTCTCTGGCTTCTGCTACACCATCAGTACTGGACCCTCACAAAGATTGCTTTCAGATATACTGATGTTGCCATGAGTTATGGGGATCCTGCAGCTACAGATCCACAGAACAGGCTCCTTCATATACTCCACCAGCTTATAGATGGGGTAGCCATTGGGATGGGCCAACTCAAAGCCCTGGATCTGGGCCTGATTGGTAGCTGAGTTGGTCAGAAGGCCAACTCTCCAATACCAATGTCACCAGGACCAGTTCTTCTGCCCAGGTGAGGGTAGGGGTCAGCTTTCCAGCATAAAGCAACAACTGAGAGGGCAGGACCAGTTCAGCTCTGCACTTGGATATCAACATGACTTTAGGCAAGAGCACAAACCATGGACATCTTCATGGCCTTTGATGGTAACACAGCCATAGACATCAACACTGACCCTTGTGAAAGCACAGGACAAACATCACCATGGCTTCAGATGGCAATTCAGGCCTCTAACATCAGGCTGTTCCTTGCCACCATCACGTCTCCAGTTCCTTTTCCTCATAGTACACAAAGTGCTGCTCTTTTCTTTCTCTCCTATCGTGGTGGTACCCTATGGCCTCTGTCTGTCTTCCAGAATTACTTTCTCAACACCTCTCTTTCACTTATCACTATAGTAAATTTATAGTTTGGGTAGGATTGATGAGCATGTATGTTCCATAGAAAATAACACAGGTTAAGAATCAAGTCTTTTATATGCATCATTAGTACTTAGCAAAATTCCTGACATGAAGTCAGTGTTAAATAAATATTTGTTGATTAAATCTATGAATGAAAAAAAAATCAAAGAAAATGTTGTCAAAAAACTATGCTTCAAACCTCTAGCAAAATAGAAATATGCATAATTAAGTACCCATGGCTCTTTGGCTCTGTGAAATAATTATTACATAGCATAGATCATTGTTCAAGCCTTTTATTGAAATGTATATGTGCTTGGAATTGACTTTACATGGACTTTGGACAGTAAACATTCAAACACTTCTAATGGGCTTAGATTTTTGTTCTTAGAAAAACATTAATTCTCAACACAGAGCTACAACAAGGTTATACAATCACTATCATTATATTCTGTTACCATCTTGTTAGTGTATATTAATTGTATGAATAAATACATTTTGTTATGATACTTTATAAATATATATAGCATATTTTGATTATACTTCTTAATAATGATGAATAACAGAAATTGTCTAGACATTTTCTAATCTGAAATCAGAAGAATGATCAAAATGGACTCTAGAATCACCAAAGAGATAGGCCTCTGGGCATGTCTTCGAGGAATTATCTTAATTAAACTAATTGAGTTGGAAAGACCTATTGATTATGGATGGCATCATTCTCTGGCTGGGATCCTAGACAGTACAGGTAGAGAAAGGGAATTGAGCAGCAACATGTATTCTTGTACTTCTTGCTTCATAATTATGGATGGAGTATGACTGCTTCCTCAAGGTTCTTCTGTGACTTTCTGACTATGGTGGACTAGACACCATTGAGATGGGGGAAACAATAAGCTCTTCCTCCTAGAACTTGCTTTTTCCAAGGTATCTTATCACAGAAACTGGAAAAAAGAAAACCTCTGAGGGAGTCAGGCGACTCAGTGACTGTGAGACATCTTATGAAAATAGTGTGTATTTGAAATAGACTATGTCCAAAGAATAAGGTCTCCTCTAAGATAGAAATGAGTGGAGAGACTCTTTGTGTTTATCTGGCCCACTCATTCTCCTAGAGGCCTTTAAAAGAAAGGAACTGGTGAAAAGCCCACTTACTGGCTGATAAGAAGAACAAAGAGACCACTGTCTCCATAGAGTTGGCAACCAGAGAGAAGGGGCTTTGAGCTGGGTTTACTCCAGCAGGCCAAGGCTGCTGAATGATGGAATCATTAAGAGTTTATGGCCTCTTGGAGTTATTTTAAACCTGTTCCATCCCTCAGCACTGGCCTCAACTTCAAGCTGACACAGATTATTTTACCCCAAAAAACTAGCTTGTGGTGAACAAAAGATAGAATGCTCCTTTCAAGGAAGGGAAGTGTTGGCCTGAAAGAGTTTCAGAGGAGCGAGTTGGCTGAACCTAAGGAGCTTCTCATGCTTCCATCACTGCCATTGCCACCACAGCTAGCTAAATCTTCTCAGGCATCTCACAAGATCCAATATGCTTATATGGAATCAAGAAAAAATAATAAATGGACTCTGTTTGCTGCTCTCATCAAGGTAAAATGTACCAAGTTAAATACACAAAACCCAAATCTTTTTAATTAAGTGAAGAAGAATAGAAAAGAAGAAAGACAGAAACTCTCTAGGAGATAGTTTTTCATTACAGATGCAAAGAAAAATCAAATACTAAATTTCAGCAGAGATATTAAATGCCAGAAAATACTATCACTTAGGCCCAGAGTGTTAGAACTTTGGAATTTTCTTTAGCTGTACCTTTTTGAAATGTGTAGCGACCGGGACCGGTGCTCTCTGCGGCGTCCCAGCGCACTCTGGAGCAGGAGCAGCTGAACTCTGCACCTGGCCACACACACAGCTCCAGCTGCTGAGGGAATCTGCAAGGATCCCTACTGCGACCCCGAACTGAGTGAACTGAGCAAACCAATTGCAGGGGTCTCTGAGGGGCGGATTCGAACCCTGACCAGAGGTGAGGAGGGTTTGGCAGGCCTCAGAGCCTGTATCCTGGCCTGGGAGGGAGAGTTGAGCTCACATTGCTTCCGGTTCCGCCACCGGGACCGGTGCTCTCTGCGGCGTCCCAGCGCACTCTGGAGCAGGGGCTGCTGAACTCTGCACCTGGCCACACACACAGCTCCTGCTGCTGAGGGAATCTGCAAGGCTCCCCACTGCGACCTCGAACTGAATGAACCAACAACTGCAGGGGTCTCTGAAAGACAGAATCAAACCCTGACCAGAGAGGTGACAGGAGACACACAAACCAAAGTGCCATAACTGACCAGGACCCATCTAATTGTGAACCACTGAAGCCATGGGCAAACGTCAGTGCAAGAAATTACATAATAATACAAAGGGCAATATGGTAACTCCAGAAGAGAGTGGCGATCTTACAAATACAAGACCTGAACTGAGCAATGAAGAGGAAACAGAAGGAAGCAACACCAAAAATTCCTTCTTGATGATCATCGAAG